>JAUZST010004526.1:0-16257 GCA_034779995.1 Parotocinclus haroldoi | reverse complement strand
GCATTTAGCAGACGCCCTTATCCAGAGCGACTTACAACTGATACAGTCTTACAATCCAAGCAGTTGTGGGTTAAGGGCCTTGCTCAAGGACCCAACTGTGGCAGTTTGGCAGAGGTGGGATTTGAAATTCTGGTCCGGAGTCCAGTACCTTAACCGCTGGGCTACGACAGTCCCACCCACACTTACAGCTGAAGTATTTCCAAAGTAAGAACTATTTATTTTGACAAATTTCTTTTGCCACCTGGTATATTGTTCAGACCCTTTCTTTCAGACATGCATGTTTTGCAGTAAGTCTCTAAACGTGAGATATCATCTGGGCACTTACTACTGATCCTGGAAGACCTGGGAGGCCTCTCTGTCCTGGCAGGCCAATCTCACCTGGTTCTCCTTTACTTCCCTGAAACACACACACACACACACCCACACACACACACACACACACACACACAAACACAGAACAACTTTATCACAGTGAAGCATCAGCAGAGCCGTTGCTTAGATACACCACAGCATGGTAGGTCAATGCTAAATTCATTAGCCACACACTCTTATCTCTGTTCATAGACTGAATCACTGCTCCAGCTTATTGCAGGTGGAGTTAAATGGTTTTGCAGTGTTAGCTCATAATGGAAACTGCAAACAGTGTGGTGAAGGGTGACAGGATTTGTGATAAATGGGTTCCTGCAAGAATAAAAAAGAAATATTATAAGATGGTTCTGAGTTAGCTATACTGTGTGGCTTGGCATGTCTTGGCATGGCTTGGCAGTAGCAACGAAAAAGTGTGTTGAGCAGCTGATGATTATCACTGGACTTGGTGATAGGACATAATAAGGAATTTATACTCTGAATGGCTGCTTTACTAGAGACGTCCACCTTTTGCGATGAGGTAAACAGCCATAATGGGTTGAACTTAATGACAAAGCTTAGGAAAGCCCATCCACAAGTATCAGATTACTCCAACTTCAACAGCCTAAACTTGTGACACCTTATGTGTACGAGTACGACAAATCTCTGACCCTTCTGCCAAATCCTGATCAATCTGGATTCATCATTCATAATTTTTTTTTACTACTTCTCAGTGATCCACATTTTGTGGGTTTTTTTTTGGGAGTCTTGCCTTTCAGTTTCCCTTAGGCAGCAATGGAAAGCAAACTATATATCTGCTGTTGTAGCCTATCTGAGCTAAGGACCATGCACCAGTGCAGCACTCATCTGTCTTATTTTCACGCATTTAATAGTGGTGGCTCGGTGTATATTAGAGCGCAGGTAGGACGATTCTGAGAGAAATTAAGAGAGGTTAGATGGAGAGGAGGAGGGATTCTGGCAATATACAGGAAAATAATGATAGTGATAGAGATGCTCATAAACTCATCCCTTACCTTTGGTTATATGACAAAAATTCTTTAAATGCGCCGTAATAAAACCCCTGATTAAAAAAGCCAATCATGACCTTTGTGTTCTGTGTAATAGATCAATCTCAAATCTACCTTTCCTGTTTATCAGCAGCTCTGTAGTTACCTCCAAAATAACGGTATTTATGAAACATTTCAGTCAGGATTCAGGCCTCATCATAGTACTGAAACAGCATTAATTAGGGTACTTAATGATCTATTAATATAATCAGATAATGGATGTGTTTCTTTCCTTGTCCTATTAGATGTAAGTGCAGCATTTGATACCATAGATCATGAGATCTTACTGAATAGGCTAGGCTTGTTTTGTAAATAATCAGTGCTTGGCCCACTGTTATTCTCCCTGTATATGCTACCTTTAGGTTCAATTATTCGTAAGCATGGTGTTAGTTTTCACTGCTGTGCAGATTATACACACCTGTACAAATCAGCTGATCCAAAAGATGGCCTTACAATCAGTAAAATAGAGAATTGTGTTAAGGAAGTACAAGTGCATCTATTCTAAACCTGGACGGCTGATCTAAGCCAAGTCCAACTGTAAAAAACTTAGGCGTTACATTTGATTCAGATCTCTCCCTTGACATTCACATTAACAACATCACTAGAATTGCTTCCTTTCGTTTACGTAACATTGTTAAACTTAGAAATATCCCTTCCTTTCAAGATGCTGAGAAACTGGTTCATGCATTTATAACCTCGAGGTTGGATTACCGTAATACTTTACTCGTGGGATGTTCTAGTAAATATCTAAATAAACTACAACTAGTGCAGAATGCAGCAGCTCGAGTGCTAACTAGAACTAAAACAATTGATCATATCAGTCCTGTTCTGTCGTCTCTACACTGGTTACCAGTTAAATTTTTCATTGATTATAAAATACTTCTTGTAACATATAAACCATCTACATGGTCTGGCCCCACATTATCTGAGTGAACTCTTAGAATCTTACAATCTAGCACGTCTACTTCATTCACAGGGAGCAGGACTTCTTTCAGTACCTAGAATTAAAAAAGTCACTGCAGGGGGAAAAGCTTTCTCATATTTGGCCCCCCAGCTATGGAATAAACTTCCCACTTTAGTCAGAGATTCAGACACTCTCCAAATCTTTAAGTCTAGGCTAAATACATTCTTATTTACTCGATTACTTATTTAGTTCGATTTAGATTATGATGCATGGCTCAGGTTGGCTCTTGCCTCTTGGCTGTGTTACATTCTGGTTCCCTCCCTTTAGCTATGCTGCTATAGTTAGTGCTGCCAAAGTTTTCATGCTGCACATGGCATTAGTGACTGATAATAGACGCTGCTCCTAACCCATCAATAACTATATTTTCTCTTTTCTCTCAGAGCTGATATTTTGGTACCAGTTCCAGCACTGACACCTAGATGTTTTTCCAGCTCAGCATCACTCTACTGTTCTTAAATAACAGAAACCAGTCCCACCAAAGTGCAGTAACTTTCTCCATCGTTTGGACATTAGGAGATGATGTGCTTCTAAGGACCTCCCACTGAGGACACATTTTATAATCTAGTGTATTTACTTTTTACTAATTAAAATTGTATTATTAACTTGTTATTGTTATTATTTAAATTATTTACCTAATTCTGCTACAATTTAATATACTTTTAAAGTATTTATTTAATTAACATCTAGGCCACCCACGGAGGATGGGTCTCCTGTTGAGTCTTGGTCCTCCCAAGGTTTCTTCCTACCATTTTCAGGGAGTTTTATCTTTCGCCCTAGGCTTGCTCAACTTGGGATTGGCCTTTTAAGATAACATAGTATTGTAAAGCTGCTTTGAGACAATGCTCCATTGTAAAATGCGCTATATAAATACATTTGAATTGAATTGAATTAAAGGGGAACAAACAAAATATGTAGAAAAAATTACTAAAGACTGTAACTGCAAAGTGCTTACATATGGTAACATGGACAATAAGCAAAGAAGCAATAAGGAGTGTGAACAACTGTGGTAAGCAGGTATGTCCTTAAGATGAACTGGTGAAAGTGGCCATTGTTAATTAAAAGCCTACCTATGTTCTGATGCAGGTACAGAAAATCCAGGTACTGGGTCTCTGGTTCCATAGTGTTTCTTAATCACTCCTATTCCAGCCACTGTGTCTGTTCCTTTGAAGTTTACCAAGTGTGCAGAGGCACCAATACCTGCAGTCTAAAACAAACAATGATCTGGTGAAGGAAAATACCTACAACAGACAGTATTGCTTAGAATGTAGTCAGACACCCTCACATTACCCTTAGATACCTTGCCCCTCTACCTTTTGTTCTTCCCATCCTGTCTCCTACTACATATTTGTATATTAAAATCCTTTCTTCACACCTCTTTGACCAGCATCCTCTGTCTATCACACCTTCCTCCTCTTTTATATCCCCCTGTCATCCCTACTTTACTCCCTCCTCTTAACCACAATCAAACCTAGGGTACATAAACCTATGAAAATATATGTATTATTTAGACCGGGGTCAACGCAGCTGTACACCCTCTGTATGTGTAAATCCACTACTATGCTGAAGATCCTGACTCCTGAAAAGCTTTTAAAAAACATTTAACACTGGTCATGCAGACAATCAGATTGCAACTGTATTTCAGTTACATTTTCTTATGCTATTTACAAAGGTTACTGTTTGATCCTTAAAATATGTAATTAACTCACCTGTGCAGAATGCAGCAACTCGAGTACTAACTAGAAAATTTGATCATATTAGTCCTGTTCTGTCGTCTCTACACTGGTTACCAGTTAAATTTCAGATTCAGGCACTCTCCAAAAGTCTAGGATAAAAATATTCTTATTTACGCAGGCTTTTGGTTAGATTTACACTGGGCTGTATGGCTCGGGTTGGCTCTGGCCCCTTTGCTGGTTTTCCTCTTTCTAGCCATGCTGCTATAGTTAATGCTGCCGGAACTTCATGTGGCACATGGCATTAGTGATTGATAATAGACTTTGTGCTCCTAACCAATAAGTAACTATATTTTCTCTATGAGGTGATATTCTAGTACCAGCTCCAGCACTACACACTTAGATATTCTTCCAGCTCAGCATCACTCTTCTGGTCTTCACTTCAATTTTTTTCTTTTCCACTGTCACCCAAGGCTTGCTTTATTTGGGATTAGCCTTTCAAGATAATATAATATCATGTAAAGCTGCTTTGAGACAATGCACCATTGTAAAATGCGCTATATAAATAAATTTGACTTGACTACAAATTTTGACTCACCTCTTGTGATGAAACTCCTCTGTAGCCAAAGTCATGTAGCTTGTACTCCAGTCCAACCAAGGTTCCTGATGTTTCCATTAGATACTTGGCCAGGATTTTCTTCTGCTCACGTGAGTTAGTGGCAACAGTGATGGGGTACCAAATCTGAACTAGTATTGTCTTATAAAGCAAAGAAGAGTTGTACAATATGTATATTATTTTGTATTTAAACATATTATAAATGCTCATAACTGTACAATGACCTTTATTAAGATTTAGCTCACTGAGGCTTTGTCTATTCCCTGAATCAAACAAGAGGCCTAATTATTAAATAAAAATATATAATTCAAAACAATGTGATCATAATAATAGTCCATTATACAGCAGAGGAAATAGTTATTTGATCCCTTGCTGATTTTGAGTTTGCCCACTTACAAATATGAAAAGGCTATACATTTAAGGGTAGGTTTATTTTAACAGTAAGAGATAGAAGAAAGAAAAGAAAATCCATTTTGTAAAGAGCAATATGTATTTGATCCCCTACCAAACAACAGTTCTGGCTCCTACAAACCAGTTAGACCAGGGGTGGGCAAACTACAGCCCAGGGGCCATATATGGCCCATTAAGCTTTTTAATCCAGCCCCCCCCAGGGACAGTGACTCGCCGTGTGGAACTGATAGACAAAGATCTAATTAGCAACATAAATAAAAAGGTAGAGTCATTCACGTTTTATTCATTGTCGCTGGATGAAAGCAATGATGTAAAAGACACTGCTCAGCTCCTCATTTTTATCCGAGGAATTAACCACACCTTTGAAATAACAGAGGAGTTTTTGACAATGGACCTGTGAAAGGAAAAACACGGGGAAATGACTTGTATGACCGTGTGTTTGCTGTCATTGAAGATATGAAGCTGCCTTGGAGTAAACATATCAATGTCACCACAGATGGATCTCCAAATTTAACAAGGAAAAATGTTGGCCTGCTGAGGAGAATCCAGGACAAAGTGAAAGAAGAAAATCCTGACCAGGATGTTATTTTCCTTCACTGCATCATCCACCAGGAATCTCCATGTAAATCTGTATTACAGCTGAATCATGTTGTGAATCCTGTCGTAAAACTTTATACGTGCAAGGGAACTTCAGCACTGTCAGTTCATCAAACTGATGCAGATCACCAGAACCTACTTTATCACTCCCATGTCCGCTGGTTAAGCTTGAGAAAAGTGTTTTAACGAGTTTGGGACCTCAAAGAGGTGATCGGTGCATTTTTGGAGTTACTGGGGAAGGTCGACGAATTTCCCGAGTTGAGCAATAAGAACTGGCTTTGTGATTTGCGTTTGCTGTGGATATATTTTCACACATGAATGAGCTGAACGTGAACGTACAGGAGAAAAATCAATTTGTGCATGACCTGTACACAAACGTGAAAGCCTTCAAAACCAAGCTGGCTTTATTTTCCAGTCAAATCTTAAATGAGTCATTCACCCATTTCCTCACACTAGCCACACTGACAGAGGCTGGAGCAAAAGTGACAAAATACAGCGAGTCACTGGAGGCGCTCCACAAAGAATTCTGCTATCGCTTTGTTGATTTTGAGAAAATTGACAAGTCACTTCAGTTGGTGGCCTGTTCCCTGTCACAAGACCCGAAATAGCACCAGAGGCGCTGCAGCTGGAACTGATCGACCTTCGGGCTGACACTGTCTTAAAAGAGAAGTTCAAATCTCTTAAACTGAATGACTTTTATGCATCACTTAATGAAGCAGTGTTTCCAAACCTCCGGAGGACGGCACAGAAGATGCTGGCATTGTTTGGTTCAACCTACATGTGTGAACAGACGTTCAGTGTCATGAACTTCAACAAAGCCAGCCACAGATCCAAGTTGACTGAACAACACCTCGGATCCATCTTAAGAATCGCCACAACAAAACTGACTCCAGACTTGGACGCTGGTTAAAAAGGGACACCAACAACACTGTTCCAACTGAAATCAAAAGTAAGTTTCTTTGCTCTTAAAAATGCATTTACATGTTACATTATCTGCTGTAAAAATACATTTATGCATTAAATGTCATTTCTGTTAAAGTGTGCACATAAGTGACGTGCAGCTGCATTGCCTTCTCAATATAAACAATGCGCACCAGATATATATAACATGACCACATACTGGCATGCTGTCACTGTTCAGTCCTTGCACTGGCTGTTGATGAGTTTTGGCACTTGGGACTCACATTGAATAGGAGAAGACAAGTAGATCTGCCTCTCCTACAATTTTTGAAATGTTCAGAAGGAGAGTGATGATAATATCCTGAAGTATAACAAAACTTTAAATGCTTCAAAATGGTAACTGTTAGTAATTTTTTTTAGAAAACTGTATTTTGTTTATTTTCAATAAATAAATATTATGGGAATTGGAAGAGATATTTTGTTGTAATGCTTTTGTTAATTTTCTATAGAAATTAAAGCATGTTTTCTATATATCCCATGTTATTTGTTTCTCTTATGAGGTGAATTACCAACACATCTGCTCCTGGTCCGGCCCTTCTGTCAAATTTTAGAACACTCTGTGGCCCACGAGTCAAAAAGTTTGCCCACCCCTGAGTTAGACGCTCCTAATAAACCCATTACCTGCATTAAAGACAGCTGTCTTAAACTGACACCTGTATAAAAGACATCTGTCTACAGATTCAATTAATCAGTCAGACTCTAACCTCTCCAACATGGGCCAACAAGTCCAAAGAGCTTTCTAAGAAAGTCAGAGACAAGAACATAGACCTGCACAAGGCTGGAACGGGCTACAAAACCATAAGTAAGATGCTAGGTGAGAAGGAGACAACTGTTGGTGACATTGTAGAAAACGTAAGAAATACAAAAACTGTCAATCGTCCTCGGTCTGGGCCTCCATGCAAAATCTCACCTTGTGGGGTATCCTTGATCATGAGGAAGGTGAGAAATCAGCCTAAAACTAGAGAGGGGACTTGTTAATGATCTTAAGGCAGCTGGGACCACAGTCACCAAGAAAACCATTAGTAATACCCATCTGAAGTTTGCCAATAAATACCTGGATGATTCTGAGAGTGATTGGGAGAAGGTGCTGTGGTCAGATGAGACAAAGATTGAGCTATTTGGCATTAACTCAACTTGCCATGTTTGGAGGAAGAGAAATGCTGACTATGTTTTGGGGGTGTTTCTCTGATAAGGGCACATGACTGGATGGATGGAGTCATGTACCATAAAATCCCACTGCAGTTGATTTGTGAAATCTTGAACCGGCTCGATGAGCTCCTTGTTGATGTTTATATTCACTGTATCATTGTCTGCCGTGGTCATAACTTTCGTTTTTTTGATAGTCGAGGTAGTCAAGGTAATCGGATAAGGTTGTTTCTGCCACCAATTACTCCAATTTCAGATTCATCCAAATTGCATCACCTCATGATAATTTCTGCATACAGGTTGAACAGAGTTGGTGATTTGTATATTTTGTATACAATTTGTATTTCATAGCTTTTTCATAGCTTTTCATGCTTGATGCAGTCGAATGCTTTACTGTGGTCAATGAAACATATATACACGTCCTTTTAATATTCCTGGGTCTTTTTCATGATTCAGTGCAGGTTTGTGATTTGTTCTCTAGTGCTACGGCTCTTGCGGAAACCAGCTTGGACGACCAACAGTTCCTGTTCGACAATTTCTGAATGCACTTCAGAAGGATTTTACTCACGTGAGATATGAGGGCGATAGTACGAAAGTTGCAACGTTCTTGCGCATCAGCTTTTTTAGGAATAGTGACGAAAACTAATCTTATCCAGTCTTTCGGTCATGATTTGCTGGACCAGATCTTTTGACAAAGTTCGAGTTAGGATCTTGATCGGCACTGGTTTTAATAGTTCGGCTGGTAGATGGTTGATTCCCGGAGCTTTCCTGTTTGGTATTTGTTACAGGGCCCATGCGACTTCTTCCTCAAGAATGCACGGTTTTTGTTCGGCCTAATGTTCTTGTTCCAACGGCTTGCCAGTTCTATCGCCGGAGTACAGCTCTTCCGTATATTCCGTATATTCCGCGACCTTTGCCTGATTTTATCTTCGTCTTGTAATAACTTTCCATCCTGGTTTTTGATGGCCATTGCCTTGTGTGGTACAAATGGTACTGGTTCTGTCTGCTTTACATGGCTGAAAAGAGCTCGAGTATGACCTTGTTTATTCGCTTCTTCTAGCTTAGTGCATTGATCGTTCCAGTAACTTCCCTATGAAATTTCGCATTTAGCCATCTGAATTTGGTGTTATTACCAAAAGCTTTGGCTTCTCAGCGCTTGTTGGTGGTTTTGATTGATTCGTCTGATAACCATTGAGGTCATTTCCCAGTTTTTTTTGTTTTAATTGGACGAGATGTTCCGCTGTACTTCGTGTGATGGCTTTGATTTCCTCACAAAAATTTGTTGGGGTCTTTTCCAACGGTGCTGAGAACGGCATAATGTTGGAGGGATGCTATCTGTATCAAGTAACTTGATGCTGCAGGTCATTTGATGTTGCTGAAACGGAGCTTAAATTTTGTGACCAGGAGTTGGTGATATGTTTTTATGGACAATATTGAGCATTTCCATCACTGCTGACACAAAAAGTAGTCGATTTGATTTCGAATTACACCGTTTGGTGCTGTCCAAGTGAATAAGCAACGCATATATATCTCTACACCCATTTAAAATATTCAACCATCAGGATTGGTATAGAAAGGCCAAGATCTGGTTGAAAATGTAATGGAAGGAAAGCAGATTTATCCCAATTTATCTTATAACCAGAAAATGTACCAAATTTGTTGAGTAAACTTGAATAAATTATGGACAGGAGTTACTAGGTTGTCTAAAAATAATATATCATATTATAGGGAAATATGATGTAAGGACTCTTTTACTCGAATAAGCAGTTTGGGGTCAATTTGCAAACAGCTTGGGCAAGAGGTTCTAATGGTAAACCAAACAAAAGGGTTGATAAGGGACTGCCTCATGCATGACACATGCCTCGTCTGCGCTGAAGATTTGTTACCCAAGAGGACCATTGCAGATGGATTAGCATAAAGAATGCCAATAAGTGTGACCAAACCCAAAATGTTCTAAGGTGGCCCTTAGGTAGTGCCATTCAAGTCGATCATAGGCTTTCATGGCATCGAGCAATAGTATAGCCAAGTGTGTTTAGAAGTATTCATGGATAATATGTAAAAAACATCTGATGTTATTGGCTGCTGATCATGATTTTATGAAGCCTGTTTGATCACAAGAAACAATAGCTGGCATAACTTCTAAGTGGCATGCTAGTACATTTACGAACAATTTGATAGCTACGTTGATAAGTAAAATTGGCTGATAATTACTGCAGAAGGTAGGGTCTTTGCCATTCTTAAGTAACAATAATAATATTGCCATATTCACATTTCGGTGGAATTCTCCTTTACATAGTGCAAAATTTATTATGTCTAACAGTAGTGGCCCAAGCTCAGACCAAAAATATTGATAAACTTCCACTGGAATCCCATCCCAACCAGGTGATTTTCCTCTTTTCTTAGACAAAGGGCTTGCTGCAGCTTTAAAGGAGTAATATCTAATATAAGTGATACCTGAGCTGAAGAAATTTGTGGTCGATTTACAGTTTGAAAAAACGATAAGTAATCGGTAAATTTAATGTTGGGGACTGATGTATAAAGTTCTGCATAAAAACAGTAAAAAGTATGATTGATCTGAACATGATCTGTGATAACTGTTCCAGGGGTGGGGGGTCTGATTGCAGTGATTAGAAAATATCTCTTTATTGCAAAGATTCAGTGCCAATGGATAGCTCAGAGCAGATTATTGTGCTCAAACTTAAATAATTCTATCTCTTCCATTAACTAATTGAAAGAGAATGTTGATTAGAGCTCTCCAGCTTGACAAGCTTGGTTTCCAAGTCCAAGATCTTCTGTCAACTCATTTTGTGTAGCCAAGAGGTATACGCAATAGAGTTGTCCCTTATAAATCCCTTTACAGCTCCCAACAACAATTTCTGATCCTCAACTTAGCCCCCGTTAAAAGTAAGGAATTCTGTTAAGATGTTTTAAAATTGTAAAAAAATAAAATTAATAATTTAATAACTGAGGATTAAAATGGGACCAGGGTGCACAAGTACGACCTGTAACCAGAGTTTGGAAAAAATACAATAAAAATGATCTAAGAGAGACAATGGTCAGATATTTACTGTATTTACTGCAGACACCAAGGTATTAAAGACCAGGTAATAATAAATGAATAATCTTTAAAACTCAAAATAATGAAGTGAAGCATAGTAGCACAAAATCATCAACGGACCGCTCATCTACATATATATGTCCCATCTTAAGTAATAAACCAACACACCCAACCTCTCCTTCTGAACAGTAACAAAATATGAAGTATAATATCATCAGTTTCGAAAATACTAATTGTGATTACTCTTGTAAGAACTTTCATGGCAGTTATTAATTTAACCGTCGTGCTTCCTCTGGAGCATCAGGTGTGTTTTCCCATTCTGGATCAATTAAGCACTGCTGCATAGATAAGAAAAGCTTGTACAACTGCCTCTCATTTTAATCCTAAATACGAAGGCACTGCATTTCTTGGCAGTCACTGGAGAAAAGTCAGGAAAATATTTGTTCCATTCCTCGGTAACTGACCAGTGTGAGCACATTCTTTGAGGATGAGATCTCGGTCAGTTTGGATCCTTCTCTTCACCTTCCGTAAGTCAGATAAGATGCAAGTAACTGGTCTTCCCTGTCAACCATATTCTGTTCCAGAACCTCCAGCTTCCTTTTTTCCAAGTTTCCTTTGCTCTCATTGTGGACTCCTTTCTCCTTGCAGAAAGTTTGCTTTTAATCATTTGCTCTAGCCAAATGAGAGAGGAACCACCATGTTAGTCTGAGGTAGCTGTGAATCAGGCTTCACTTTTTTCTTTACTGGAGATGTGTCTGGTGTCACAATCATATTTTCCTAGCCAGAGACTTTAGTGTCGGTATTATCATCAAAATAAACGTACAACATAAGAATAAAAATGGACAGAAAGGACGAAAAGGGAGGATGTCGGAGCTCTAGCCATTTGTAAATGAGTCCATGTATGGCTCCCACCTACATTTTCCTGAGGTTTATAGGTAGTGCTTTTACTAATTTTAAAGTCAAAGACTTTATTATTATTTTCACTGGAAGGAAAAGGGTTTCCATGTATAATAATTGTTTTCTCTGCTCATCACCAATAATGCCAATAGAGAAAGAATAAAAGACAAAAATACAGTAAAGAAATAATAAACTAAATAATATAAAAATTATCGCCATATACAATATAGATATTATTATCACTGGTGGAAGGGTCAGGGTTATTTCTGAGGAAGGTTCTAGAGTCTGATGGCAGTGGGGACCTGGTGGTCTTGCGTGTGCATTACATTCTGTACCTCCGGCCTGAGCACAGAAGTTTGAGCAGTCAATGCCGATGGTGGGTGGGGTATTTAAGGATGGAGGTAGCTCTCCTGCGACTTTGTGTTGATAGATTCTCTGCACAGAAGCCAGTGGAGTCCTAGTGATCAGACTTCACCACTCTCTGCACAGTCGTGCAGCCATATTACATGGTGATGCAGTTAGTCAGGAGGCTCTCAGTGGTATAGCTGTAAAAGTTGCTGATGATTTTGAGAGACATCCCAAACTTTCTGAACCTCCTCAGGAAATACAGCCGCTGATGAGTCGTTCTGAACTCTGGCGTTCAAGGCTGTCCCTTGTCAACCCTTTGGCAAGGTTTTTATCCAAACATTATGACATCAGTCTGCTCACCTCCCTCCTCCAGACCACATTATCTACGTCAAACGATAATCCTATCACCGCATTATCGGCGAACTTCAGGATGATGTCATCCTTGTGGTAGGAAACTGCAATGAATGAAAAGGATGTAAAGAATGGGGCTGAGGACAGGGTCAATGTACTGCAGGGGTCCGGGTTATCCGGTATACTGCACTGGATTGAGTGTCACTGGCCTGTAATCATTCAAGCAGTGGGTCTTCTTGGGGAGAGGGATGATGGTTGTGATTTTGTAGCAGGTGGGAATGATGCTCTGGCTGAGGTATAGGTTGAAAATGGAGGTAAGAACATCCACCAGCTCATTAGCACAAGCTCTGTGGGCCTGCCCAGGAAAGTTGTCTTGTCTCTAAGTAGGTGTAAACGGTGTTAAGGTCATCCGGTAGGCTGTCTGTGAAGCTGATATTGCTGTGCGTCTTATTCACCTGATGTCAGCAGCGGAGTAGAAGCCATCTACATTCTCCATGTACTGCTTCTTTGATAGCTTCCCTCAGTTTGTACTTTGCAGCTTTTTACACCGGTGGTGGGATAGCACACGCTTTAAGCCTAGCATGTAGCCCTCCACTCTTGCCTTGCCTAGCTTTTAGTCTTCAAAGGGCTCGCCTTTGCGCTCGACTTCCTGGTGATGGGGTGATGGGGACTGTGGGAGCGTATAATGTGTTGTAGCGCCAGTGGAATAAAGTGGTAAATCTATAAAGTGCATGGCATTTATGCACTGCATGTACACATAAAGAGCGTAAAGGAAGAAAAAGCCAGCATTCTAAAGCAGAGCGAGCAAACACGTTCGTCTTAGGGGCGCCATGATGATCTTTAACAGTGTAACAGAGAATGAACTGCATGCTGATGTGCAAGATATACTTTTTTGTGGTCTTGTGTACAACGGTCTTAAGTCAGAGCTTGTAATTTGTGTTAGCTGTACTGCCATTTTATGCAGTAAAATAAAATCCACCAAATTTTGGTTATTATGTGATGGCTTAAAGGAAAACAATTCAAACAAAGGAGTAGCAATGGGAAGAAGTGTGACAATTCTTCACCAGGAGATCTACCAAATGGAAATGGCTTGTGGCCATGATGAGAGGTGGTGTACGTTCTGTGTATTCAAATTATTATTATAAATTAACAATATAGTTTAATTGTTACATATATAATGTATGGATAATGCTGGATAAGGAAGTTGAGTCCTGGTCCTCTAGTCTATTGCAAACAATAAAAACAACAACCATATGTTTGCATGTTAGTAGTTTAGACAGAACCTTTTTGCAGAACCCAATATGCATACCAATTATATATCAAATCAACCCGATGGCATAATTACTCTTTGTTAGCTTTTATCTCACATAGATGCAAGGTATGAGTTCCATGGTTGATGCAACCAGAGAAAATTCCAACAAATGTGTCACAGCAACCGAAAAACTGGCCTCCACCCACCCTGGGGCGAGTTAGAGTTAACAATTGTGAGTTACCAGTTGGAATGTGGTACATACCTAGAATAAACTCATATGGACACGCAGACACCACACAATCAGAATCTGAGGTCTGATAAAATCAGTGATCTCTGGACCTGTCAAGCAAGTTAACACAAACCTGCACAAACCCAACTCCCAATCAACTGCCAAATTTACATAAATCAGCATCACTTACCTCTACCCAGTTGGTTAGCCAGTAGCATTCAGGATCTGTGTTTTCAACAGTAAAAAGGACATTGCCACGTGGAATCACACTTCCCTCTGGAACAGCTTTGATCTCAATCGGTAAATGGCCATTGTACTTCTAGAGTCACATATTACAATGCACCACTACTTACATGAACATGACCAAGGCTTTCACAATTGTGTTATTGGAAAAAGAGCCAAGCTCACTGAGTGAGTGGCAGATAATGCAGTTATCAACTCTGAATATGTTAAATACGAAGCACACAATACAGTCAAGCTCTAAATCAGATGTAACAGAGTTTGTCCCAATTTTAACTGTCTTCTGATTTTTTTCCCCTTACCTCAAGAATGTACTTCCAGCCTTTCTCATTAAACACATTATCTTGAAAGTGCTCCTGGTATACCTCTTTGGCTTCCTGGATCTTCTCAATGGTGACTACTTTTCCTGCAATTAAGGAAAGATGAGTGTCTGTATGTATAAAAGTGCATTAATCCACTTACCATAATGAAAGTTACAAACAAGAAAATGGGAAAGAATGTTTTCATTAAGGTTGTTTAAATCCTTAATGATCTATTTCATAATTAGTCAATTTTACTTTAACATACATTTTACACCCATATAGGTTTGAGGTATATTGGGTTTTCTCTACTGTATATTAGGACTAGCCCAAAATACTTTTGTTAGGGGTGTCCCCCAATACTTTCGAGCATGTGCAGGGGTATGTGCAAATACATTTGTGTGTGCCTGATTATGCAGCAGAAGCTGTACCAAGCTGTACCAGTCATGAGTCTCACTGAGTGCTCTGCAGTAACATCAATCTCAGTTACAATTTGAATTTGACCTAGGTGGTTGCCATGGTGTTTCTAGTTTGTAGCTATGGTGTTACAATACTTTTCTGCTGGTATGGTTGCTAAGGAAATTTAGATGGTTGCTAGACAGTTGCTATGGTGTCCCACATGGATGCAATGGTGTTTTTAAGTGGTTGATATGGTGTTACTAGGTGGTTGGTATACCTAGTAGGTTGGTATGGTGTTACTAGGTGGTTGCTATGGCATCATCAATTTCAATTAATTTAAATGTGGTCAGTTGAAATTTGAATCTAAACATTACATCAATGCATTTCTATGGGAGATATTAAATTATTAAACTTACATCTATTAAAATCAATAAATTGGATCGACTCCCAAAAAGTAATAGCACACCACACAGTGTAATTATCTACGTAATTAACTATGTAATGTTGTTTACCAATTTAGAGTAATCAATTAACCTAACACACATTTCTTTGGAATGTGGGAGGAAACCGGAGTACCCTAGAGTAAACCCATGCATACAAGGGAAGGACAGGTAGACTCCACACAGAAAGGAACCCGACCGCTACACACTGGGATTGAACCCAGGACCTTCTTGCTGTAAGGCTGCAATGCTACCAAACGAGTCACCTTGCTTGGAAATGTGTGGAAGTTTGAAAGATAATAGCATATAGGGTTTTTCAAGCACTGTATAATAAACATTCATCCTTGCATATCAGGCCTGCAACATATTACAAAGAAAACTGGGACAGGGGCAATTTAGAGCCAGTTATTGTTTAAAAACTAAATAATGTTGTCATTTCAAACAAGTGATATCAACAGGTGTTTATAATCATGATTTAAAACAAAATCAGTATCCACGAAAGTCTCTAAGCACTAAAACAAAGATGGGCAGATGATCTCAAGACTGTCAAAAAGTGTGAGAAAACTATTGAAATGTTTAAACTTTGTTTCTCCAACTACAGTGCATAATATCCATAAACAATTCAAGGAATCTGTAAGAATGGCAGTGTGTAAAGGGCAAAGACATTTATATTTACATTATTTAGCAGATAATCAGGAATCTAAACAACAACACAATTTACTTATATGGTTGTTCTTGGGGTTTTTTTTTGAAGAAAGTGAGAGCGCGCAAAGAGCGCATTTTAATTGCGGTAAATAAACATTTTTAAAAAGGGTCTTCAAACGCCCAGCAATACCCAGAAACTGAGCTGTTCATACATTGAGGGGAAGTTTATTCTGGAGCGAAAACAGAGAATAGTCTAGATGCATGCCTTCCTCGTTTTGACATGATTCAATCAGCCAAGACACTGGAGTGTTTATATATATATA
>JAUZST010004525.1:0-16258 GCA_034779995.1 Parotocinclus haroldoi | reverse complement strand
AGGACATGCAGACTCCACACAGAAAGGACCCAGGCCACTCCACCCTGGGATTGAACCCGGGACCTTCTTGCTGTGAGCCACCGTGCTGCTCTGAAGAATAGCAATTCAAAATAATTTATTTTATGAAAAGTTAAGCATAGCATAAGATGCTATCTTTCTAAGACATGCGTATTTCAGTCCTACTCGTTGCTGTGTTGTTGTTATAATGTCAAGGAGTAACAATAGCTCAGCCTCAAACTCGACTTATTCTTACCAGAAAAGATCGTTTTACATCACAGTGCATCGTTGCACCCCTGCTATAGCAAGAAGAAGAAAAAACCATCAGAACCTGTGTCAATATAAAGGTGCTTTTCCCAGAGGCACTTTCCTCCAGTTACTTGATTTGCATGGTCCAAATGTACTGTTTCTAACAAATGAAGTGAACAGTTTTATGTGGATGTGCAGCCTTCTGCAAAATGCGTGAGATGTTGATACTTTTTTTGTAATATTCTCTTCCAGTTTCCCAATTCTGACTGCCAGTGCAGAACCTCACACATCTCAGGAACTAAAGCGATGTGAACAGCAGCCTATAGTCTAGTGCTACAATGGCTGATAAGTCAAATGGCTGCCCAATCGGGGCAGGACAGCCAATGAAATCTAAACAGCCCCACGCCAAGCAGAGATACTGCAGCAAGACCCACTCACGGGGGCTTTTAGATGGGATCCTTTCCCTGCGTGAAGGAGGGATCCTCTTTGATGTGGTGCTGCTTGTGGAAGGGAAACCCATCGAAGCTCATCGTATTCTTCTGGCAGCCTCCTGTGATTACTTCAGGTCAGCAGTTTATTAGATGTCTTTAATTGGCGGCAATTTCAACTTAAATGAGTAGCAAGCATTCAGTATTAACGTGATGTCTTAATGTCTATGAACTCAATGATGTCAGTCAGCTGCGACCTAGTATTGCTAGTGTTCGATTTTCTTTGCAGTAACAGAAAATGAAGTAGTAACATTGTCGTAAATAAGTTAAAGCTAACGCTAGTGATAGCACAGAGCCAGGCACGAAGCAGCATCCCCTGCTATCTTTCTTTAACAAGGGTCCTGTGACCCTGAAAAGGAGAATAAAAAGTCGAAATGAATCATAATTACACTGCATTTTGAAGGGGTCAAATGTAGACGGAGGAAATAAACTTGATTTAAAAATGGCGTTTTGAGCGATCACACAGCCGTCCAAATTTAAATAGGCTGTATAATAAAAATCCGTACAAGGCAATTCAGGTCCTACTGTGTATAACGTCGTATTATTTTGGCTGCTTGAGTTATTCTCATCCTCAATGCATTGTTCCCAGAACTCGAAATCTTCCTGTTTCAGTGTTGTGCAGTCAAGCTGTTGTTTATATGGTGCTTCTTTTTTGTAGAGGAATGTTTGCCGGTGGATTGCGGGAGATGCAGCAGACTGAAATCCCCATTCATGGAGTCACACACACAGCAATGACCAAAGTTCTGGACTTTATCTACACATCTGAGCTGGAGTTAGACGTGGACACAGTGCAGGAGATTCTTTGTGCTGCCACACTTCTGCAGGTGAACACTTCAGATAGACCTTCCCACCAGTTTCTGCCCTTTTGTTGAAAATTTAAAATGTACGGAACATCTACAAGAAAGATGCGATGCCTAGAAAAAACAAAGAACTACACACTTATAATATGTATTTTTAAATGGATTTATACGTAACACACTCCTCATAAAAATAAGGGGATATTTCAAAATGAATATGAAGAGGATCCGTCAAGAACTGCTGGACAATCTGATCCTGTCCATGCCCCATCACTGTCAGTGTGTTTTGACCCTCTTGGGTGATCATACACCCTTCTGTTCACCCCTATGAATATATCACTTACTACTCAATCACCATAACTGAGTTTGTATCTCATTTGTGTAATAAAACAGTAATATAATGAGGTTCAACCTTTAAAAGCAATTATAGGTCACCTGGGTAAACAGTTTTCATTTAAGCCTACATTATAATTAACAGGGTTGAGGTTGGTCAGCTTGATTATGGATGATGTATTTTCAGCCATCTCAAATATGCAAAGTTCAAGTTCTTTATTTTTAACTCACATTTTACACGAACAGTGCTGAAGCCAAAAGTCCAAGCCAATCGCTTCATTCTATCAGATAACTATCCCAGTAATTACATAGGCAATGGTGCCCTCTAGCGGATCAGTTCCGTAATGCTTATGAATACTGGCGCTGATCTGCCGTCTTTCCAAAAGCGTTCAACCAGCTTGACTGTTGCTATGCCAACACCAGAAGCGACGGTGATTGGTCAGGGAGATTTTTTAAATCCAAATGGTTAGATAAATATACACAAAAGAATCACGATCGGTGTGTGATGGCCTTTAAACAGTGCATATTAATAATATTAATAATACACTTCTTGCATATTTTATGTGGTTAACTCTCAGGTCCAGGATGTGATTGACTTTTGTTGCGAGTTCCTCTTCTCCTGGCTGGACAATGACAACATCCTGGAAGTGGAGAGGCTGGCAAACATCTACGGGCTGGATCAGCTCAGTGGAAAGGTACGCTCATACCTCCTGAAGAACATCCAAACCTTCTCGCACACCTCTGTGTACCGCCAGCTGCCCGCAGAGAAGGTCCTGGGGGTGCTGTCGAGCGACGAGCTGGAGGTGAACTCGGAGAACGAAGTGTTTGAGGCTGCATTGCACTACCACTACAGCCCCGAACAGGTGGAGAAGGATCAGGTGTGCCTTCAGGTAAAAAGTTTTGATTGACCCAGTAAACAACTGTTTGGACTATTCTGGCAAAATGATCCAGACTCACAGTTAAAATTTGTTGATTAATTAATTGGTTTTTTTTTTCCTGTGGATGATCAAGTTGGATGTTGCTGGATTTCTTTATAAATCATACGTCACGCTCACAGGCACATATCTATCTAACGTTTTTAGTGAGACTACTAAATTCTTTTAATTGCAGGGCACTAACTATTTTTTTGTTTCAATTTTGTTTTGATTTCTTTTTTATTTTCACCAATAAAAAAAGCAGTTTTTACTTTATCTAAGATATGGTGAAGCTTCAGTGGTGCATTTTGCTTACAATGTTAAACCTTTAGCCCCCTGCAATTAAAGACAATTACTATAAACAGAGGCTTAATATTGTACTTTAAAATAGTACGTTTATACTATAAATCCTATATCGAGCAGAGCGGTGCTGCATCTTGATCTAGATTTTTCTTAATTTCGTTTTTTCTTTTACACAAAGCGGCAACACAATAAAAAAGCGAAAGGCTCTGAAGACTGTCTGAATGCAGTGTGTGCTAGTGAAACGCAGTTGTGACCTAATGTATTTTAGGAGCCCATGCCCATGATGGAAGCTGTGCGTTTCTGTCTGATGGAGAAGTCCATCCTGCAGCGCCTCTACGAACGCCTGAAGCCGCCGTGCCCGCTGCGTGACTCCGTCTCTGCTGCCCTGCGCTACCATGCCAACGTGCTCTGGCAGCCGGTCATGCAGAGCCCACGCACCAAGCCACGCTCCAACTGCCACTGCATCCTGGGATTTGGAGGTATGTACTCGTCGGGCACGCTGGCCGACAACGACGAGCACTTCCAAGTGTTCCACCCGTCCTGGGGTGAGTGGCGCAGTCTTGGTGGGCACGGTGCCCCACGCATGTCCAACATGGGAGTTGCTCTGCTCAATGACTTTGTTTATCTGGTGGGTGGAGACAACAACACGAGCGGCTTCAGCGCTGAGTCACGGTGCTGGAGGTGAGCAAAGAGCCCCATCACATCACATCATATCGTTAGAACAAGCGCATATAGTCTGCGCTTAAAACACATTTAATACTTCAAATCGTAGCGATAATGTCGATTTGGTGTGTATCTGCGTCTTCCCTGACAGGTACGACCCTCGACACAACTCCTGGTGTAATGTCTCACCCCTCCAACAGCAGCATGCTGACCATTGTGTGTGTGTAGTGGACAACTACATCTACGCCATTGGAGGTCGAGACTACAGCAATGAGCTGGACTGTGTTGAGCGCTACGATCCCAGAGCTAACATCTGGGAGTATGTGGCCCCACTTAAACTTAAGGTAGTCCTTATGTTTCATGTATGTCTTTGCTGGAATTTTTACCAGTTAACCACGTAGGTTTGGCATGCTGTAACAGCTTTTAAAGTTGCTGTAATGTGGCAATAACAGATATAACAAAACACTTACAAATGAAAGAAAAAAGTCAGTTCCCATGGTCAGTCAGACAAAATGCTGTTTCAGATACATGCAGTTTTAGAACGAGAGCAGTGTTTATAGTAATAGAGCTATAACTGCATATCATAACATTGTTACAGTTAACGCTAATGTTAGACTGATGCCAGCTTGCTGTCCAGCCATTTAAATATGTTAGCAATCTTGTCTTTCCCTTTAGCTTGATCTTTGATGTTTAGTTTTTAGGGTTGTTTAATGTAGATCAGACGTTATGTGCTGCCCATTATCGTTAGCTTACGTGCTCCACATTTGTACAACTTGGTTTAATTGTCATCTTAGTAGAACTGTCAGCATGAGACTATTAAATAAATACATTTAACATTTTTACATTTTCATTCAAATAAGGATAGCATGTTAAGTGTGACACTGCTTTTAAACTATCGTTTATAAATGATGAGTTTTTAAAAAGGATTTATTCCGTTGACTGAAACTAGACTACAATGGTTTTTAAATCACGTTTCTGTTGACAAAAACTTACAGACATTGAATGACTAAAATGTGAATAGATTTTAGTCAAAAGCCTAAAGGAGAATCCGCCGTCATAAAGAAAGCATGAGGTTTTATTTAAGTTCGACTCTTGGATGTGGATTTGATCGCATAGGTGTATGCCCATGCTGGAGCAGTGGTGGACAGGAAAATCTACATCACGTGTGGCCGCCGGGGAATGGCCTACCTGAATGAAACCTACTGCTACGACCCTCGTGCCGACCAGTGGAGCATGTGTGCTAAAGGCCCTGTGGAGCGAGCCTGGCACGGTATGGCAGCGTACGGCGGCTGTGCTTACGTTATTGGCGGCAGCAACGACGGCCGCGACTACAGACGTGATGTCCTAAAAGTTAGTCCACATCAACAGCTACATTCACATTTAAGCCTGGAACTTCAGATGAGGGAGTGAGAGAGTCAACAGGGAATATTGGTGAATTACTAATGCTGTACTATTTAGCATGAATGTGTGTGGTCTGAAACACAGCCGTTACTTTTTACAAAAGAAAAGCACTTACGCTGTAAGTGTAGCAAAAAAAGCAGCAAAAAGCAATATTTCACCTGAAGAATTTCTGAATTCTTTGGGAAAATGACATAAGTGAATGAAAAGTTAGATCACCTTGATCACTTTGACCAACCAGTCAAACACCTGTCAGACACCTTTGTAGACGTCGCTGGTCAAAACACTGCAGTGGTGTTTTAGCCGTTATTAAAACCACCCCGCTGGCTAGGCGGCCAGGCCATTATGCCCTACAACCTATGCCAATTTAGATTGACCGAACAACCTAACAAGAGAAACCAGAGTGCCATCCTGGGATTGAACCTGGGACTTTCTTGCTGTGAGGAAGCGGTGATATTTACTGAGCCACCGTGCTACCCTGTAAAGTTATATTTAAAAACAAAAACGCAATAAAATGGGCATTTGACAGGATATAGCCTAAGGAGCTGAACTGGCTGTTAAAAAAACTGAGATTGAGACTAGGACTGATAGGTTTGTAGGTATGAATTTGAGTCATTTTTGAGTATAGGTGCATTCCTACACTTTCACTGGTAAACCTTAATAATCTGTTCTCCGAATGGACCGTGTTTCTGGGAAATAGTTTATCTAAGGAATAATCAGGTATTTTAAAAAAAGGACCCAATATGCTTACTGTTTTTTGAAATCAAATGTCACACAAATTTAGGAAATAAAGTTCTTTGTTGGAGCAAGGTGGCTGCTCAGTGGGTAGCACTAACATTCCTGGGTTTGTTCCAAGATGGAGCACTCTGGGTCCTCCCTGTGGGTTTACTCCAGGTGCTCTGGTTTCCTCCCACAGTGCAAAGACAGGCACTGGTACTTTATTACACTATGGTGGCCCTAGAGTGAGTGTTTATATGAGCTTGTTAAGGGTTATGCGGAAAGTGAATCAATAAATGAGTGAATTCCCTGTGTTGCAGTGGATCAGAATAAAAGCCTCGTACAGGAATTGCCCCTCTTAAGTTTTACAGCTTTCCAATGCAAAAACTACTACAATAAAATACTTTCTCATTATTATCAGTTGTATGTCGCCTCTACTAGTCACATTAATAAGTGTTAAATATGGTTAAAATAGCATTCATTCACAGCATTCATATATACAGGGTTTATTCTAATTAGAATATTGTTAATATCCCACATTGTCTCTATTCAAGTGCAAATGTTATTTTAAAAATAGGCACGAGAAATCAAAAGTCTTGCAGTGCTATTTAATACGTGTCCTGTTTCTACAGGTGGCATGCTATAACCCAGCTGCAGACTCCTGGTCTGTGCTGTGCCCGCTTCCAGCCGGGCATGGTGAGCCTGGAGTGGCTGTATTGGATGGGCGGATTTACATGCTTGGTGGGAGGTCACATGACAAAGGCAGTCGCATGAAGTACGTACACGTTTACGACCCTGAGGAAGACTGCTGGGACACCGGGACAGCTCTTGAGAACCGAGTATCAGGCCTGGCTGCCTGTGTGGCACTGGTGCCCAGAAACACTCTGGCACATGCTCGTAATGCCACACAGAGAGAAAAAGCATCTTGGGACGAGGTGGACTGGGACGATTCAGACAACTCAAGTGAGGATGGCTGAGAAGGATCTTTTGGGATTGCTAAAGAAACCAAAATTCTTAGTAACCTGTCAACGTAGGTGGAGTTTTATATCAATGAACACACGGTATTAAGCAGGGGGAACCAAATGTATGATCATGGTGTATGATTGGCAAGTGCAGATGCAAACAGTATCACATTTTCCCAGGACTTTAGTAATTGGGCTATATATAATTATTGGGTTAATGGATTATCTTTATTGGGTATCTTGTTTTTACAGTTATCTGAAGGATGTTCACCCAGCTTTTTTACTTTTCAACAAATAAACAAATCACTGATATGACACCAAATATTGACTGAACTTTCTGGCTTTGTGAAACATACCTTAATCAAACATGTTTTTGAAATATTTTATGTGATTATGTGTTTTTTTCCGGATCAAGTAGATGAAATAATTATGGAATCATCAACAAAAAATAACAATCAGTACTTTTTTTAGTCCTCTTTTTGCTTGCCTGGTTGTCTGAATTATCAGTGGCGTTGATTTTACAAATGAAAAACAATACTCTGTATCAAACTGGCTCCAGATGTTGCAACTAGTGGTTAACAGATCAGCTTTGAAGGATTGTAGGTCGTCATGGACAGAGTATTTTGCTTGATTTGATATCTTGCTTGAAAATTATTTGCTTTTTAAAGCCCATCCATTTTGTTTATACACAGCTCATTGGGAACTAAAACCTTTTTTGCCACCTTCTTACAGTATAATCCGTTTTACAAATCCATTTTTCAATCGACAACTCCCTTGTTGGGGCTGTTTTCTCTCAAATAACCCTGTCCAACACCTTGTTCTGACTAATTTACCTGCAAACCCTAGAATTTTTTTGATTTGTCCTGGTATTTCTCTTTTATGTGCCAATTACAAGATGATTCTTTATTTCTTTCAAAAATATATTAAAATCTATATCATATTAATCGAATGTAATTTTTCATGCAGGTTTGTTTCACAAAAAAATGTTTGGTCTCATATCTGTTATTTGTTTATTTTCAACAACGTTATATATGCTGAGTGAACATCCTAACAGTGTTTACATTTTTTTTGCCAGGCCGTAGTAGTATTTTGACATAGCCCCTAATTTTTGTGAGCAGTATAGATTTCTTTTATATGAAGGGTTATTGTGTGACCTGTATTGTCACCTAAGGCGATGGGCCAGTCTTAGCACAGCAGTGTTGGTTTTGAATGCGTGTTACATTTAATGGAAGAAGTGGAAAAAATATCCCATCCCCAGATCTTAAAGGTAAAATGACGATTAAAACACACAGTGTGTTTGTGTTAGCATTGCCCGAGTATACGTGCCGCACACTACCAATGACACAGCTGTTGTAAGCACGGTCCACCGCTCCGTTATTATCTGGTGATGGTCCTGACACTAATTTTATTCTTACACCACCAGCAGTACCTGTGTGGTCAGTTTATCTGATGGTAAATGTACATACAAATTTTGTTCCCAGAATGAGTTCATGACTAATGTTTTGCTATACATTATGCAAGTTTTCTACATTTGATAGGATGATGTGTATGTAAACAGTGCATGTACAGTTGGGGCTTTCTAAGTAATTGTGTATTAATCACGTTTATCTTGGGTATCTTCATAGATAGTAAAACACATTTTAACTAGTGACAGGAATTTACAGTTAAACCATGAAGGTGTTTTGCTATACATTGCAGCATCAATTTAATAGGTTTCATACATACGGTCGTGGTTTTGTCATTGATATATAGTTATTTTACGTTTATCATACTGACGTACTGTTACGAATTGCCAATATTTGGTGCATCTCTGTTTGCGAGTGGATCTCAGACAGCTGAAGAAATGTAAAATAAATGTAAAATGCTACAGGATAGATCTTACACGTTGCCACTGCAACACCGAGCACAACCCCATATTGGAAAAATTGGGGACAGTGTGGAAAATGCAAATGTTAAGAAAATCCAGTGTTTCTTATATTTACTTGGTAAAAAAAAGATTCTATTTTTATATATTACTTATATGTTCTTATATGTATATATACATTTCAGGCCTGCAACTTATGCAAAAAAAAAAACCTGGACGGTAAAGCGTTTATACTTTTGTAACGTTGCCATTCCTTTTTACAGCACTTAAATGACGTTTTGGCACAGAGGATACCAAGTGACTTAGTGTTTCAGGTGTTCTTTTTTTCCCGTTAAGTATTAAGGTGTGCAGTAGTGCAGGGTAGTTACCGTAGCATTTTACATTTTAAAAAGGCTCCACACGTTCCCTTTTTTTGGGACAGATCAGGACTTCGAGTCGGTCAGTCCAGTACCCGTAGCCTGTTTTTTCACAGCCATGTGTTTGTGATTTGTGCAGCATGTGGTTTTTTTAGTGCATGGACATCCCTGGAAAGGGTGACGTCTTGCAGGAGGAATGTGTTGCTCTGTAATCTCAGAAGGGTAAATTACTCTTACCAGGGCACTGACACAAGCCCATCCCGTAGCAGCAGACCCTGACTTTTGGTCATCCACAAATCGTTTTGTTATACGACTCTGCATGACGATAGGACACAGAAGGGTGGAGTGATGACTGACTGATCTGAAAAGAGTGCTGCACTGAGAGTTAAATCAGCACCCAGATCCCTGTAGACGTGTCACGATACGTTAAAGCTCTTTAGCTCCATTATCTCGGCGGTATCGGTGGAACTCGGCCCAGACCAGTTGTTGGTGAGCTGCAGGCTTTTACTGCTCGATCTGTCTGGGGATTGATGACTCGATATATGAGCGCCCAAATGCAGCCTCATTTGGTGTTTAAGAGCGAGTGTGTTTGGCTTCTTGGAGCAAGAGGCAGGTCATTAGAGGCAGGGTGTGAAAGGACAGTTAAGAGAACCCCGGCGAGGCCGATCTTCACTTGAAAAGCCCCCCGCCGGCTCCCTGACACACGACATGTGTGGCTGCAGTACAGCCTGCCCTCCCAATATCCTTCAGCTTAGACACAATTAGCCAAGAAGGAGGAGATGCTCATAAAACCTTGTGTGTCTTTGGGTTCCGCTCAACAAATGTGCTTTCAAAGAGATGCACAATTGTGTTTGCATACAGACTAATGCAAAAGTTGTTGCACCACGAATGGTTGATAAAATCAGCTCCGGAACTGCTATTTCCAGCGGTTGTCTCCTGTCTTCCTTTAAAACATGTACAAACCGTAAAATATGCAGTTCCAGTTGATTCACTAACGTTTGCGTGAACATTTGCTCTTCCTTGCTGGTGTTGGATGAAGTGGGGATACTCAAGGGTAAAATATTGCTCCATCAAAACTTGAAGTCCTCCCCTTGGACCTCCACTCGAGTAATAGTACAAAAGTACAGATATTCAATACACCGCTAATGACCTGTTATCAATCACTAACATGACACTTGATTAATCAACTAATTTTGGTTGCACACATAAACCACTGATTAATGACTTTGAAATTTAGTGAATTTAATGTAAAAAGTCATCCAAATGGAAATATTAATAAACATACATTAAAACTGGTATAGAACCACATTACATTTTTTTCATTACTGCGGTCTTTGCAGAGCTGGTGTTAACATTACTTAGAACAATACTTAGAACATCATCAAAACATCTAAATTCACCAGGGTTTTTAGAGTGTTGTGGACACTCTTTCAAGGGAAAGTAACAGAATTGGACACAAGAACACAAATCTCTCAACAATATGATCACCCAGTACACAATAATGTTTAGGTAATTGTCACATGTCAAATTGACCTTAATATGAATGGACAGATCCAGAGTTTCCCAGCAGAACATCATCTAGAGCATAACAGTCTCTCCACTGACTTCTTCCCATTGGGTACTTCTACCCTTCCCAAAGTGAAGAGCATGCTCGTAACCGACTATAAGCGTCACATAAAACAGGGCCTCTCGAATCAGATGGCCCTCTATTGCTCCATGCCCAGTTATGAAATGGTCGTTGGAACACCTTGCTCTCAGGAAAACTGATTTCTGTGGCCTAGGGGTTGAGGTACTGGACTAAGGTCCAGGGTTCAAATCCCACCTCTGCCACAGTTGACTCCCTGAGCAATTGCTTGGATTGTGAGACTGTATTAATTGTAGGTTGCTCTGGATAAGGGTGTCTGCTAAATAATCTAAATATAATGTCAGTTCTGATCATACAGGATAGCCATCGGTCACTATCCGGGAGCATCGCACGTGCCTTGGCGTTTCGTAACTCTTCAATGCTTTAATGATTCACTACTAATATTCTTTGTTACATTTGCATTGTTGTAGACCAGCTATTATGTCACTCGAAGTATGAAAACCCATTAAGGAAGAAGAAGAAAAAGTGTAAGGAAACAAGAGTGGAATAACGAAACGGCAGCCAAAAAGTAAGGTAAAAAAAAGTACAGGTCAGTTATGCAAATCTTCACTTATTTTATAAGATACCTACACGTTGCAGTTATAATGAACATTATTCATTATTTCTTGGTCGTTTAATTAAACGTGCACCCGATTTACTCCTTAAACTACCCAGGCATTATAGAGTACTGTGCAAAAGTCACCATTAGGACACCATTAGATTTGTTATTTTAGCAATGGACTAATGATCATATATAACATATTTTCAATGATTGGACCATTCTCGATCAAACTTTGAAGAATTAAGAATCACAAGAAGCATCCTGACGAAGCAGCCAGATCCTGAAATCGCTCAAATGTACGGGTGGTCACACTAAAACCTTGTCAATGTAACCTATACAATTATGGCCTGTAGTTTTTCTGATTTTAATAGCTTTTAATACTGCAATACAAATTCCCTGTATTTTCTGGTTGTATTGTAATAATGAGACTAATCGATAGATTGTATACGGTGGTGTAATTGAATGGTGGCCTTAGACTTTTGCACCGACCTGCATTTGCTGTAGATCAGGCATCGGCTAAACATCGTCTTCTGAAGTTATCTGAATATTCTCGTCCTGGTGTAAACAGCTATCTATCTAGTAAGATTAGGAATGCTATCAAACGCTGTCAATAAAGAAAGACGAGACGAGAAAGACGTCTGGGTTTCAGCTTCAGTTATCAGGTTGAACTCGCTGAACTCAGCCCTGCTTCCAAGTTCACACAATCATGCTTGTTATCACCCTGTCTCCATTTATCTAGTGCCACAACGTCACCAGGACACAGTGTTACCCTTTGTCAGCTGCAGACCCATTAAAGCTTTCCTGACCTCTTAACCTTCAGACTCATGCCACAAAGCCCAGAGTTGGACTTTAGTAATTAGACTTTTAAATCACACACAGCCCAAATGGGAGCCAGTACGGCTTAATAATACAGTCACGTTTTACCTTGACACGCTCATAGATTTGGAAGTCCTGGCTTTATCTCCTGAAAGGAAGCATGCTGCAGGTATGGTCTTTCAGAAAAAGTGATCTGACATGACGTTAAACTGTAAAATGGGATATTGTGCTTTTGTTATTAAAGAAAAGACGTCACTGTCACAATAGCTGGTGGTTTGTTATGGATGATGGACCATTCCAAGTAAAGAGAGGAACTGTTATGTTTACCTTTCTTTACAAACCAAACAGTAGGGCAGAGGAGCCACTTGTATCTTATGTCAGATGTGCTTGCTAGTTATATCTAGAAACTTCTGCACAGGTTAAATCAGGTGGCCATTTAATCTGGAAGCAGTCATCATGTCTGTCATGTTTTTTGTTTGCCAAAGAGATGTGTACATGTCAGGGATAATCACTGATATACCAAACATTAGTTGGTTTGGGGTTTTATGTAATATAAATATATACTGTAGATACAGTATTAGCAGTTTCCCAAAGTACACAAGATTGGAGTTGTTTTACAAAAGACTAGCCCTGAATTGCTAGCAACTATTGTGTACAACCATTAAGTTGTACTAGTTAGTGCCTTGAAGATGGATAATCTGGTGTATAATAAAGTCGAGAGTGTTAAAATCCACAGGACACCATTATATTTCAGGGAAAAGGGGAAAATGACATTTCTGAATACCCCTGCAAATAATGGGTGAGGGGCCTAGTTTTTAGGCTATGTCTGGAACATAAAACCCATCTTAAAACCCAGCATGTTGGAAAAAGGGAAAGTTTTTCCAATGGGAAGGCGGTAATGTAGCATATCAGTGAAGATCAAAATTGTCTCAGAAATCAATATCTCTTGTGGTTTGGAAGTTATCAGCACAGAGTTTTCAAAACTACTGTTGTTGGTCACAGGTAACTGAAGATGGACTTGATGAATCTGACGTCCGAGGAACGCAGCTGCCGTATCATAGCTGCAACCGACACCCAGAAAGTAAACCGATTTCACAAAGCACTGTCACATCCCTCATAGCCAAAGTCTGAGAAACCGGGATCGTGGACGACAAGCCACGTAGTGATCATCCAAAAAAGCTCTACCAACGAAGAAACCTTAACCATGGTTCCGCGACGGGCATGTCCTGTGACTTTTGACTCGCCCTGTACGATGTTTTAAAGATTCACAACTAACATTCTGTGTCATATTTGAATTGTTGTAGGCCAGCTATTATGCCACCCAAGTACAGAAAAAGTACAAAAGACAATCATTGAGGAGAAGAAGAGAGCTGTGTAAGAAAACAATTTTCTTCAAATCAACATATCTACATGTATGATTAGATCACCTGAACCAAATCTTAAACTTTCCAAAGTTATGTTGTTCAAAATGAACCTAAACTTGTGTCGTTATTCGAAAGTCTGAAAAGGATCTTCCTTGGTATTTTGACTCATTTTTATTTCCATTACAGTGAATAAATTCTCTTGTCATTTGTCTGTAACATACAGAATAAAACAAAAATGTTTCACTCATACACATGCAGTACCTGCATATATACTACTCACAAAAATGAGGGTCGATTTAAAAAGGAAATATCCCCTAATTTTTGTGAGCAGTGTGGTAGAATATAGAACAAGAGAATATAGTGATTTTGCAGAGCCGTATAAGATAGTGTTCTTAAAATCCATTAAAACAGTCAGTAGGTAAGGTCAGTAGTAGAATAAGAAGTACTGAACACCAGACTCTCAGTATGACACTTCCATAAAGCTTTCATCTCCAAGCAGTCATGCATCAAACTTTTTTCTGGCACCAAAAACCAAAAACAAAGTCCAAACAAAAATGGTTTGACAACGTTCATGTAGAACTTGGCTGGCTTTCACACAGCCTCGACTCCACCACTCACCACTGGAATGAATTAGAATGCTGACGAAAGGCTCGTCGTTGAGTCTCGGTGCCTGGACTAACAATTGCTTTCTAAAATCTAGTCTCCTAGAGAAAGCCTGCTGTTCTCTGGTTGTATAATGTACATTGACCGTTGCCACCATATTGCCGATTAATTGACCGCGAACAAGCCGATCTCTGCACATGAATGACAATGCACGCCAACGATTACTTTCTCCGTTTTCCCCCGCAGACACACCGCCTCCCCTTTTATGGCAGTGATTAGCACCCGAGATCTGAGATGGTGGAGCCATCAGTGTCTGCTCTTTTGAGATCTGAAACGAGCCTGGCCATCCCCCAAATGCCCTACGCAAGAGGGAGCTGGAGAGTTGGGTGGGTTCCTCGTTAGTATTGACAAAAGAAGGGGAAAATGAGAAAAGCAAACAAACTAGAGCAAATCGGCACCACAGGGAGAGCTGTGAAATAATGTTTGTGAACAAACGTGCACGGTTACCACCTGGGATCGAGACAAATCTCCACTTGATAAACTCTAAGCATTTTACAAAGTGGTGTTTTTAATCACTTCGAGGATGTTTTGCGCTCCACGTGTACATATAACTGGTAAATCTTATTGGAATTGACAGGAAAGTACATGAAGACCTCTCGCAACAAAGCATAAACAAAAGACCATTTTTAATGAAAACCGGCTGCCTCTTTCTTCTGATACGCCTCAGATCAGATAAGAGTGAAGCAGTTAAGGATGTAACACAGACTTACTAATTACTCTCATCAGCTCTACCTGCTGACCGTCTACTCAACTTCCCCCCCTAAAAATGGGGTTTAGGGGAGACATGACAAGGAGCAAACCGGAATGGCAGCCGGAATAAAAAGGAGTACGGCATAAAAACAAGACCACAATGGGATTTTGCACTAGATTTACTTTGACGACCACATAAAACATTCGTGTTTTCACACAACCGTTTGCATCTCTTTACGACGATAATCCGTTTGTTCTCTTTACGACGATAATATTAAGCAGCAGTGAAACCATTCATTAAATAAATAAACGCATCTATAGTTGAGCTATTTCGAAAAAAAGAAATCCAGTCTTTCTGAGTCTCTTAGCAAGCATCACAACACAAACTAATCGTCTCTCCTTTGGGCCGTTTCGCCACCATGCGTTTAGCGTTAGAGATTCGACCAGATCTTTTGAAGAAATAATAATCAAGCTAGCTTCATAAAATGCTTAGAATGACTCCAGTCCTTCAAGACTAATATTTGTTCTGCTCCCTTCCTCCATCCCTGTGTTCTGTCCTGGACCCACATTTGGCCCAACCAGGCTGATGGAGCTGGAAGACAGCGCTCATTGTGAGTCCTCGCCTTGTCCTTTTCTGATCCAATCACCAGCAGGAGTAGGAGAAAAGTGGGTACTGGCTCCAGTCGGCCATGTTGGCATGGTGGTAGCTGTGATGGACAGCTTGGGTTCCGTAGTCTGCTGCCAAGTGATGGTGGTGGTGTGGTGGTGGGTACTGGGCTGAGCTTGTGCTTCCCCACTGGCTCAAGGGCTGTTCGGAGCTGTATGGTGCATAGAGTGTGTGGTGACCAAGCATACCAGGTTTAGCAGCCTGTGCCACGGCCATGTTCAGCACCCCAGCGTAGTCCTGCACGCCAGCGACTGGGGGGCACTGCGGGACAGCCATATCAGGTGCACTGCTCTTGCTTTCTTGCTCTGGCACAGTGGCTACATCGGGTACACGGGATTCAAAGCTGGAGCGACCGACGCTGCTGCCCATGCTGGAGGACGCAGGAGAAGGAGACTTGCTGTACTCTTGGAACCTGTGGATATATCAAGAATAGCAGTGAGTAAACCAAAACTTTCAGTTAAGACGGACCTTAAATATGTTTAAGGGCAATGGAAATGTATGATGTGTGATCAGTAGGTACCTGTAAGGCTGGTACGTGCCATGTCCTGGAACAAGCTGCTCAGAGCTGTACATATCTCGAGCATTAGGGCCCAAGGGGGAATCTCTTCCCAAACCATGGCTGTTCTCCCGGTCACCTCCCCACGGAGAATTGGGTTCTTCTTTAATTCCCTCCTTGCCATCAGCTTGGCTGTTCTCCAGTCCATCATACGAGGAGGGACGTGAACCTTGAATAAAAAGCATTACGCTACAGTTAAATTGTACTAGAGTAAAGACTGCTAGAGTCTTAGTAGTCAAATCCAAGTCGAGAGCAGAACATAAAACTATTTTATA
>JAUZST010004524.1:24064-42059 GCA_034779995.1 Parotocinclus haroldoi | reverse complement strand
AAAAGCACCAATTCTCCCGGGGATCCCAAAAATCCTCCCATATCTCTCTGAGCCGCTTTGTATCCGCTCTAAGTGGCTTCTTTTTCTTATTCGCTCTCACGTTCTTTGGTCCAAATAAGGGAATAAAATTACCCGTATATAATAGGATTTGTTTCGGTACTTTAGGATTCGGTCCGAATAAGCGGCTGGTCCCGTTAACCGGATTCGACTGTGTGTGTGTGTGCGTGTGTGTATATATATATGCAAATATATATATACATATACATATATATACCCAGTATAAATATGGTGATGGGTAAGTGAACATTGTAGAGTTCGTTTAACAAACTGCTATTGTTATAATAAAGGGGCATCCCTGGGAATTTCCATTGCATTCGCAATATTAAACGGCGACTAAGTGCCGAGTGATCGTGGAACCCTTCGGGCTTTCCTTAAAGGTTAAGGAAACACTCGGGAGCATGGAAAGGTAAGCGGGTTTTCTGTGATTAAAAACAATTGACCCTTACGGCCACTCTAGCCATTGGCGTTCAATGACAATGGCCATTCATCGGGACCTGAAACACTTGCGTGTGTTTTCCGAGCGCACGCCTCGACACTGATTATCTTGGACTGGCTACACGGCCACTGCAGGAAACACTCTGCTCTGCGCATTAAAGTGCACATAAAGTGAAAGCTGAAAAGGGTGGACGGAGGTGAGCACCAGGCCTGACACGGGGCCAAGGGGCCTGTTTTTTCCCCACCAAGAAACAAACTCTCTCTCTCTCTCTCTTACACACACACACACACACACACACACCCCAACACGTGCTAAATGAGCACACGGAACAGCAGCCCTCTATAAAAGATGGCCCTGAAAACCGACTCCCCTTTCCCCCAGATCTGAACTTTAGATAGCTCGTCGAGCAAGTGTTGTCTTTTAACTGCCCAGCTGCCTGCGCACTAGCGCGATCTGAAAGAACAGGGAAACGTGATCGCTCGGGGGAGCAAAAATGGCAGAAACATAAACACCAAGCACATGGCCAGCTGAGAGGAGTTTAAACATCGGGTTGTAATGGAGCAAATGATTCTGCCTTTTGAAGCTAATCATCTGTGAACTCCGCGATGCACCAATCTAGCAACTGCAATAATATTCTCTGCCGTACGGGCCCTCCTCATCTGCTCGGCAGGCCTTGGGTGGAAACAGGAGGAGCTACGGAGCTTTCTGGGACTCTGCTTGCTTTTCAAAGTGTTTCGTAGGGTGATATCCAGAACACCCGAGAGGAACAGCTCAGCACGATGCCTTTTCTTCATTGTGAAGTCTACCGCAATTGCATTTGTTAACACCAGAGGGCGCACAGGCTACAAAGCGGAGCCTTGGTTATCGTACGATTCGGTTATCGCCGACCTTTTCGGGTTTTACAGTAATTATATACAGTAAATAGCGCATTTACTCGGCGGATGAATACTCACCAAAAACGAGAAGTAAGACCAGAGCGTCGGCCGCCTCGTTCTAGACGGAATTCATTCAAAGCCTACGATGAAATCCGAACGTTCTGCAAGTTCTACGGCTAAAATAGTCTATAAATGCTTCAATAACCCCCCCCACCACCACCACCCCCCACCGTAAACCAGGAAACAGTGTACTGTCTCTTTAAGAGACCCTCAAACGGCCTGCGCAGGAGCATTGTGGCACCGTGTGGTAACAGATAGCGTTACGCTAAACTAAATAAAACAGGTTTGTTCATATTTTGGAGTGTCTGGAAACGAGGAATTGGATTTACATGATTTCTTAGGGAAAATATGACTTCAGTTAAAAAAAAAAGGAATGAAAATCAAATGCGTTATCGTAAGAAAAAGGCTTGGTTTTTGCACATGAGGTGGGAAGGGACTCTTATTATATGATTTAAATAAATAAACAATGGCAGAGGTGCAAAAACCGTTTCGACCGTAGTTCACACAGCCAAAATCCCTACGACTGGACCCCACACATAATTACCCACGCCCAGCCTCAATCCTCCCTCTACAACATTTCGGCAGCTACTCACTTTTAAATCTCTCCAGGTAGTACCTCCCCGTGTACCAGCACGCCGTCTCGAAGTTCGGAAATGGGGTGAGACTGGCGACCTTGAGCCTTTTTTCCACCTCATATGCCCTGAGTGGAGAGAAGCAAATGGGCCTTTACAATGTGGATTAAGGAAAAGGTGCACCCTGTGAGACGGCCGCTCACACACACCGCTCACTGGACGCCCTCGGTTCGGACTTATTTCCCTCACTACTGACTCGTGTTAAACAAACGGGAGCCTGTGTGGAGCCATAACCACCGGAAAACTGTTCCTCCATACAATACGACTTCAGCTGCGGTCTGTTGGACGACTGCGTCACATGAATTTCCTCCCGATGTCCTGATACCTTTCATATTAAAATAATTCATTTTTCAATCTACAGATTAGAACAGCACGGGGGCTCGGTGGGGCGGCACCGCTGCCCCACAGCAAGAAGGTCCCGGGTTCAGTCCCAGGGTGGGCCGGCCTGGGTCCTTTTCCGGTCCGGGTACTCCGGTTTCCTCCCACAGTCCAAAGACATGCGTGTTAGGTTAATTGGTGTCTCTTAAGAGGCACTTAGCGCATGACTGTGTGTGTACCACTGTAGGGTCCCAGGGTGGAGCCGCTCCGGCCCAGATGCAGCAAAACAGGCAAAAAGCATGGTACTACCTTGATCGTGTTTCCCAGATGGGATAAGGTTCTCGGGATAAGTTCTAATCTGGGCTTCCCAGATTGTCCATGTGCCACATCATGGGCAGCAGCGCTCATTTGGAGGTAGGGAACGAAACCCCGCCCCCTCTTGATGTCATAACAGCGTGTGCTTGAACAGGCATGGACTACTGTGCACGCCTGGGCAATGTCTGCGCAATATTCCAAAGGGCATCTTGAGATGTTACTGATATTACTGACCACCGTAAACGGGTAACGGGGTTTAGGTTGGGCGGAAGAGCCCATGCCAGCCAGCGCTGCTGGATTTTTCGGTCGAGCAATTTCTGAAAGTAAGCTTTGAAGTGTGTTTTGGGTCATTATCCTGTTGCAGCGGGAATCCTTCTCCCCACAAAATCCAAACAAGCATTTTCGCTCGTGGTCTCTGACTTGTGGCTCCCGCTGTATATTTTTGTCGAGCCCGGGCCGGGTCGGGGAAATGTTTGGAAAATGTAGCCAGTCTATAAAACAGCAATTTACCGTAGCGCTTTTCATTACGAGTTCATGTTTACACATTAACAGTCCCAAAGCGCTCGGGAACAGGGGTCAAACTCGCTCCACTTACCTCATCTGCATCTCCACGCTGAGATTGTGGACAAAGTGTCCAGCGAATGCCAGGCAGTCCACGGGGGTCAGTACTGCATTGATCCACCCTGTAGGGACGATGGGATGAGGTCAACAAAACGATTCACTCACTGTGGAAAAGTCTGGACCGGAGTCTAGCGAATCTAACGATACTCCGCTTCGAAAGGTTCGAATTTCACACGATTAGTGTCTTTACGAAAAATATGTAAACGGCGCAAAGCTATACACATTTTCCCCCGTTTTTCTTTGGGGGGGATCGGATTTCTACTTTGCTGCTGAAAAACAATCTCAGAGGACGATGTCCCATGAACTTCCCATTTTAATACCAAATCATCACGTTCTTCATTTCCTCGAGCACACGCTGCGTTTTACAGCGTCCACAAAGTGTTCGATTCATTTAGGGGTTGCCAGATCGCTCTCTCAAATAAAAAAAAACAGTCAACGGGGGAAAGGAGGCCCAATAAGGACAAATCTTTCAAATAGGCAGACCTGGCAACCGTGTCAGATTAGGAAATAGGCTTACTGGTATACATGCCATGAGAAATCTGATGACTGATCTAAAATCCAGATCTCTTCGTCTGATTTCTAGCCGTAAACTTTTATGATCGGATTATTAGGTGCGTGTGAACGCACTCTGTAAATAATGGCATTTCTGCAAGTTACCCGAGTGTTCAAATGCACAGCATACGCCGATTCCGAAATCAGAAGAAATCCAATCAAGCGCTGGATTTGACCTCAGTAGTCAGATTTCCCATAGCATGTATACACGTTGCCAGATTTCAATCGGTTTACTCAGTTTGCCGTCGCTGCTCGTTATCTTGGCATCATGTTGGCTCTTTTTCCACTGACTGTAGCTTATATTTTTCTGGTGGGATGTGGCAACCCTGGAATTAAGCCCCACGTGGAAACGGCCATGAAAACGCAGTTTGAACTCGAGACAACGATTCGGTTGTTGAAGCTGAAAGTTTGAAGTTGACGTCACGTCTTTCCGTGACCGCATGCGATCTAACGCGAGTCGGATTAGACGACAAGAACGCACAACGCCTCTCTGCATTGTTACACCCCGACTTACGAGCCGCGAAACCTCACCGAAATGAAGGAAACTTCCATTTCTAAAACCACCACTGGGTTGGTTCCCACAAACTCAGGTTCCGTTCTCCCCGCCAAGGTTTTCGGACTCATTTCAGATCTCTCGATCACCTGACGGAATGAAGAGCGTCTGGCCCTGCTTCAGCGTGCACTTGTAGCACTTGTCCACCTGGTCGGCGAAGAACATCTCGGAGTGGTTCGAGGAGGACCTCCAGCGCTCGTACAGCGACAGGTTGGCGGACGTGGGTTTGATCAGGAAAAAGATCTTCTCGCCCTGCACACACCGACACCATGAATTCCCATTTTCCACATTGCATCTACACTGCGATCCTATAGAAACAAAAAAGGGGTCTGGATTTCGTGTAGCTATTGCTGGTCACCAAACGACTCTCCGGTTGTTTTGTTTTTTTTGTTTTTTTCCCTCTCCTTGTTTTTCTTGACGATAACCACTATCTTATCCGTGCTGTTTTCGGTGCATTAAGCTGCATTAAGATGTTTCCTGATAACGGGTTTATAAAGGGAAAAAGCTTAACGTGAACCCCATGATTTATGTTTACCCTTTATCAGAGACTGTGGGAGAAAGACTTGGACTACACAGTGTTAAGGAAAGTGCCTCGAACCAACCAGGCATAACGGGACTTGCGTATACAGCGTTGGATCTACCCTCGCCAATCGCTTTAATCACCTCTACGTCCATTTTATTAGCTCCACTGCCACGTAGAAGCACTTCGTAGTAGCACTGTAGTTCTGGTCCATCTGCTTCTGTACGTACTTTGTTCAGATCCTTTACTCTGTTCCCTAATGATCGGGACCCCCACAGGGCCAGCACAGATCAGGTCCTAATCGGGTGCTGGATCGTTCTTAGTACTGCAGCATGCAGAAACGCTAATCACAATGTGATTGCCCCACAATGTGTGCGCTGATAAGACACTAAGGCACTCTGGATCTGTCCCATTCATTCATTCATTCCATTCCATTCCATTCCGCTTATCCGCACGGGGTGGCGGGTCGGCCGGTGGGGCAGGAACAACCCTAGATGGGACGCCAATCCATTGTAAGGTACACACACAGTCACACAGTCACACACGAAGGGGCAGTTTTAGAGGCACCAATTAATCTAAGGTAAGGCCTAATGTCTTACTGTGGGAGGAAACCGGAGTACCAGGAGTAAACCCACGCAGACACGGGGAGGACATGCAGACTCCATACAGAAAGGACCCACCCTGCTCCACCCTGGGATTGAACCTGGGACCTACACTATACTACACTACACTACAATGTCCAAGACGGGTTTGCTATACAAGACGTAGAACATATTCCACCAAGTGTTCAGTCAACTTCAAACACCTTTCCAAGGTTATAAGGTAAGAATGAGGGATTAGGGGACGTTTCAGCCACAGCCGTTAAGCACGAGAGCCTCATCGAGGTCAAGGAGTGAACGTTGACAGGCAAACACAATGACTCGTTTCGTTCGAGCCCTCGGCGTTTCGAAAGCTTCAAACGTCTGTTAGAAGGAAAGCGTGAGCCAGCCCATTTCAGTGATGGAAACGGAAGACGTAGCGTCTATCCACGGTCTTACTACAACGGGGCGTAAGGCTTTCCCTTCAGAGCAAGCACCTGGCTCCAAGTCCTTTAAGTATGAAGCCGTAGCGTGGATTAATCAAAGGGTTTCTTTAATAACAACATTTCGACTTGGACTCCGCTTTCAAAACAAGACAAGCGCCAAATTATACTCTCATTAAAACCACTACGTATACGGAGCGCACTAATTAGTGACCCAGACCTGAGCTTAAGGCAGTATTGGATTTTAATAACAAACTGCACCCTCTACAAGGAATGGTTCCTCCGACGGTTCTGCAATAGTTCCCCTGTGCCTTACATTAGTTCCAAAAACTTAAAGATTTTAAGTGTGCCTCTCATAAGCTCGTGTCAATGTTTTGAATGGTTACGTTTAATTACCACAATTGTTCTTAGCTAGCTTAATTATTACATAGAAAAATTAAGCTCCGATTGATTTCTTTTTATATTTATGTACATTTTTACTATATAAAATGGGTTGAAATCTTATCTCGCTGTATCTCGCTGACGCCCCGGCATGCTCGCCGTAACGCTGCAGCTTTAAACTCCCAAGGCTGCCTCCTTATAACGTTCAGGGAGTTTTTCCTTTCCACTGTCGCCCTAGGCTTGATCGAATAGGGACGGGTTTTGGATGAACTGCACGTAGCAGAACATTTCAAAGCCGATTTGAGACAAGAAAACATGCATTTAAATGTTTGTTTTTTATGTGTTTAGATCGTATATTTTTTGCTTTTTTTTAGCGTCTTATATAGGAAACCCGAGTACCCGGAGTAAACCCACGCAGACACAGGGAGGACGTGCAGACTCCGCGCAGAAAGGACCCAGGCCGCCCCACACCGGGATCGAACCCAGGACCTTCTTGCTGTGAGGCAGCGGTGCCGCCCACCGAGGCCCCAACCCCGCCCCCCGGGCTACGTTTTTAGCAATAAAGCTCCAGTATGATCTGATATAGTGCTTACAGGGCTATTAAGGGGACATTATAATCCGAAAACACACGGGGTTTTGACTGCCACAGGAAGAAGAGGGCTGTTTGGGACAGTGAAGCAAAGCTTACGGCGCGGCGCGAGGCCTTTTCCAGAAAAACACGACCAGGCGCCCCTAAACGACGGAACTCAGCCTTTCATCCCAGCAGTAGAGCCCCACGGCGGGGCGGAATCGACGCCAAGGCAAACCCAAGCGCTCCTGGCACCTCGCTCTCTATTAAAATACCTCATGTTGGCGTTTCCTCTGCCTGTTTCCTTTCGTTTTCGGGAGGTGACCTCCATCTTAGCTGGAACGCACACAAGGCGTCTCATAGATTCCGCCGTGTCCAAACGTGCAGTCCTAGATTTTTTTTTTTTTTTTTCTGTTTGTTTTCGCATAATGATTTCTTGCACACTCGCAGCCGCTCGGTACTGCAGAATGTCGCCGTTGTTAGCCGTCGAAAGACAAACTGGGAAAAGTCTCTGACGGGCCTGTCCGACTACACGCTCCAGGACATCGGGTCTGTGGAAATGTGGAACGCAGCACCAGGCCCGTGGAACAAGTGAGCATCAAAACACGCTCGCGCTTTCCACTCCAGAGAGGCTGCAAAACGTACAGAAACCAGCACGTCCTTACAAAAGCTCGTCTTCAGTTCTCGGGTTCCAGTCGGAAACGGAAAAGGTCGCGCCCGCTTTATGACTAGGTCGCCGAAATGTACTTAATCTGACTGTTATTTTATCGAAATACCTTGCCTAGACTGTGTGGACAAAAGTATTAGGACACACGTCCATCACTGAATCTGGGCATTTCTTTCACAGGCTTAAAACCTTCGTTATACAGCCCATAATGCATTCATATGGATATTTCAGGCAGGTTTTGGGATCAAAGACATGACTTAGGAACGTCTGGTTCACAAAAACGGTAGCTTACCTTCAGGACGTGGTACCACACGGAGGCCCCGGCACACTCGACGTGGAAATCCGTGTAGCTGTCCTTGACGCAGATGAGACAGTATTTGGTGACTTTGGGCTTGCCGAGAAGGGCGTCGTCAGGCCAGTAGTTCTCCACCCAGGATAGCCTCCTCACAATCTGTGGACTCTGGACGATACTGGCCATTCTAAGAAGTCCACAGAAAAGAGGCGCATTTCAAATTTTTCGGTCACACCGAATAGGCATAAACCAGAACCCAGCAGAGTTCAGGAACTCCCTCCATCACTAAGAGACGATGTGCCTCCAAGGACCTCCCACTGAGGGAGGGTTACTTATTTTATGACTCCCTTAAATATTATCGTTGATTTAAATGCTATTATTAACTTAATTCTACTATGACTGTGTGTTTACTTAAATTAACGTCCAATTCTGAGTCTTGGTTCCTCCCAAAGTTTCTTCCTCCTACTTTCAGGGTTTTTTTTCCTTGCCACTGTTGCCCTAGGCTCGCTCAATTTGGGATCGGCCTTTTAAGATCATACAAGACTGTAAAGCTGATTTGAGACGATGCTCCGTTGTAAAAAGCGCTCTAGAAATACATTTGACTTGAGCCGAATTGAATAAATGTCGTTTTAACCTTGTTTTGCTTCTCGAGGCGGGCTCACGAGCCTCAAGGGTGATCACAATTATTGGTCTACCGAGCAGTTTGCGTTGAAACGAAGCTAGATCGAAAAACGACAGCCAAAAGTGAGCCAAAGAAACCCAGACCAAGGCACTTGTTTTACATTCTAGCAAATGTGATGTGATCCAAAACAATGGTGATCGTTTTCTACCGTCCACAAATCAGTAAATCTAATAAATGAAACATCACGGCGTCGAACATCACAAATCTTTACACAAACTCGGCCAAAATCCGAACGAGCGAAGGAAACACCCGAACTGCGCACCTTGTGTCTGAGAACTCCAGATTGATCACGTTTAACACTTTCTTTCGGTTTGTGCTGTAATAATAGTCAACAAACTCCTTGAGCTTCATTTTGCTGTCCGTCTGCTTGGTGACATCGACGACGTCCACAGGAACATCGGGTCCTGTTAGCGCGGGAAAGAGAAACATTTTAATGACTCAAGGCTTTCCATCAAATGACCATTGTTTAACACGGATATCTTCATTTAGTGTTTAGTAATGAGCAATGCTCAGGCGCCCTCTAGTGGGCACTACGGTAGAGCGACTACAAGAAATGTCCAAACAACTAAACTAAACTAAACTAAACTAAACTTAACTAAACAACAGGACTGCATTGCGTTTAGATGACCCCAGATTGCTCCCGTTTTAGCTGCTCGGGAAGGTCAGGGTCACCCGGGAAATATAAAAACATTTTTGGGGGCCATAGCTCCAGCACGGCAGCACCCGAAATTTTCCATTCCGGACCCAAACTGAAGTTCTCACTAAACTTAATGACGTCATTATTTTTCGACACAAATTACTACCCCAGGGTGGCACTGTGGCTCGATGGGCGGCACCGCTGCCTCGCAGCAAGAAGGTCCTGGGTTCGATCCCAGGGCGGGGCGGCCTGGGTCCTTTCTGTGTGGGGTCTGCACGTCCTCCCCGTGTCTGCCTGGGTTTACTCCGGGTACTCCGGTTTCCTCATACAGTCCAAAGACGTGCGTGTTAGGTTAATTGGTGTCTCTAAAGTGGCCCATAGTGCGTCACGACGTGCGTGTGCCCTACGATGGATTGCTTTCAAGGAAAATAAAAAGTTGGGAACCACGGCTCTAGGGGGCACCGTTTCCGGCGTGAAGGTGTTCAGTAGGGAGGAGGAACGCAAAAAAAAAAACCATTGTTGCTAAAGAGAGAGTGAACGCAAGGCTTAAAATAAGAGGCCTTTGTAAATTTGAGATGTTTGGCGAAAAACAGAACAGTAAGTTTACTTGTTGTAAGCAGTATTTAGAGACTATTTTAGCCGTAGAACTTTCAGAACGTTCGGGTTTCATCGCAGGGTTTGAATGAATTCAGTCTAGAACGAAACTTTCACAAACGGCGAGCACAACAGCGCAGATAAAAACTCGTCACGTCGCCGAGTAGCGACTCAGGCGGCCGACGCTCTGGTCTTACTTCTCGTTTTTGGTGAGTATTCATCCGCCGAGTAAATACGGCATTTACTGTAAATCGTAACACTTTATGATTTATAACATTCCTTTATTGTTAAAATTAATATTTGTATACATTTTTGTGATTTTTTTAAATGTAAAAGTTCCCCAAAAACCCTCCAAACAGCGAAAAATCGGCGATATATTTTTTCCATTAATATATTTTGAAAACATTTCACAGATGGGATATGTGACACATTGACATCATTCCTCGACCACAAAGCTTCTGAAATCTCTTGGCCCATTCTGTTCACAAAATGCCCATCCCTCGCAATAGTCTTCTGGATTGCCCATGTTCAATAGAGTGGGCGGCAGCATACTTTATGGAGAGCAGTGACTTTCTCCGTGCAACCCTGCCATTCACACCATTATTGATCATCATACTCCTGATGGTGGACTCCTGAATATGAACATTAGACAATGCGGGGAACACCTTTAGTTGCTTACAAGTTACCCTTGGCTCATTTGTGCAATCGCAATAATCACACGCTAGAGAATTTTTGCATCCTGATATATGGTTTGGGGAAGATGCGTTTCGTCCACAAAGTCAGCTCCTATGAAATACGTTGCCAAGTTTGGAGTTCTGACTTGAACTCCATCCAACAGCTTTAGGGTAAAACTGTGGTAAAACAACAAGGGCAGCTCAGCAAGCCTTTTACTTATCGTTGCTAATGCTGTTGTGCCTGAAAGGTAGGAAATGCTTTTCAAATGTGTAATTTTTAGCTTAGATACCTCACGTATAACATAGATCTGAGACAAAGACTTCCCGTGGTTTCATTTAGCTCTGAAAAAGCATAACACAAAGCAAGGGAAGTGTTTTTAGAATAAAAAAATGCTATTTCAGTGCACATCTGCTCTCTCTCAACTACACACAGCACTCATAGCCGCACACATATAGAATAGTGGTTTGTGTTTCATGGTGTCAAAGTGTCATTTCTAAGAATCAAAAGCACTGAATGCATCTGCCAATGGCCTCGTCTGTCTGTCTTAGAATAGAACTTCATTTATGACAAGTCGTCATGAGACCTGCGTCCAGCGCAGGATGAGATGCAAACATTTCTATACATGAATGCTTTGAGATCTGCAGATAACGTTAGCAGGAACAGTGCCAACAAATGAAAAAACATATATGTTAGGCTAAAAAAAGCATCAGGTGTTGATGGTATACAGATATAGGTAGCAACCATAAAATGTTAATGACGTCATTCCTTAGGTGAAAGAAGTTTCCTAAATATAAAAAACCTTATTCCAGGCCTGAACTGTTGATATAGTTACGGGTAACATCTGTACTAACAAACTGTTGTATGCGCTTGGTACATTTGTTTTAAATACACATTTTTTCACAACTGCATTTATACTTCCATCTTGTCTTGATCTGCTTAAATCATGTGTCATAGCACCACCTGTGGTTATTCTACCATGATGGCTACGGAGTACAACATTTCAGTTCTGCACACTATTAAGCACCGCTGACACTGTATGTTAAGTATGTAAGGATTATGGAGGCAGAAATGATAATGAAGACAAATTGGAAATTAAACACAACCCCAGGCAGCACGGTGTCTCGGTGTCTCTCAGCAAGAATGTCCCGGGTTTAATAAGGGCGGAGCTGCCTGGGTCCTGTCTGTGTGGAGTCTGCATGTCCTCCCCGTGTCAGTGTGGGTTTACTCCGGGTACTCTGGTTTCATCTGACAGTCCAAAGACCTGGTTAATTCCTTCATTTCAGTCCTGAAACACGTTTAAAAAAATGTTGGGACGCTAAAGCTGTTACTAATGCCTATTGTTGCCATTCCTTTTAACAACACTTAAAATGCATTTAGGCACAATGATAGCAAGCGATGAAGTGTTCAGGTGCTCCCCCCCATCCTTCCTGCACTTCCTGCGGAGTTGTCGCATTTTTTGTTTCAATTTTCTTCACACATTCTCTACTGGTGACAGGTCAGGATTGAAAAGAGGCCAGTCCACTACACATACTCATTTGTAATGCAGCCATGCCTTTGTAATGTGAGCAGCATTTGGTTTTGCATTGCCTTAAAAATGCATAGACATTAGTAGAAAATATGCATATGCAGCATATGCTACTCTAAAATCTAAATGTACTTTTTTTTTCAAAAACCTGTATGTACCTTTCAGCATTAATGGTGCCTTCACAGATGTGCATGTTACCCATGCCATGGGCACTAACACACCCCTGTACCATCAGAGATGCTGGCTTTGGGTCAGTCCATCCCAGATGAGCCCAGGTCCAGAAAAGCTGGTGCTTTGATATATGGCTTTTGTTTTTATAGTAGAGTGGTAACTTGGTAGATGGAGAGATGAAATGTGTTCACTGACAATGGTTTTCTGAATTGTTCCTGAGCTGTGCTAATATCCGTTACAGAATGATGTCTGTTGTTAATGCAGTGCCGCCTGAGGGATCGAAGGTCACAGGCATTCAATGCTGGTTTTCAGCAGTGCCACTTACGTTCAGAGATTTCTCCAGATTCTCACAATCTTTTAATGATGTTATGGACTGTAGATGATGAAATCCTTTCAATTGCACGATGAGAAAAGTTGTTCTTAAACTATTAGACTATTTGCTCATGCAGTTGTTCACAAAACGGTGAACCTCGCCCCATCCTTGCTTGTGAGCCTTCTGAGCCTTTCGGGGATGCTCCGACACTCACCTGTTCCCATTTACATGATTGCTGTTATTGTTGTTAGATTGGAGTTACAGTCATTTTACATAGGCTGCACATTTTCATACACTGCAATCTGCAGATGTTTAAAGCCTGTGAGTTTCCATCCCTGCTCCACCAATGCTCTCTTCAGTCTTCATCCTTCTGTGATAACGGTGGTTTCTGAAAACATGGCTTTTTGAAACATGACTGCAGGGATTCCTTGCGTCCAGCAACAAGAGGGTGGGTGAAAATACAGTTTTACTGTATGTTATGTTCTCCATTAAATGCAAGTAACATTAAGTTACTAAGCCAGTCAAGTGATTCAGGTGGGGATTTCCCATTGATCTAACGATTACTGTAGCTAATTAATGGTACACCTAACTCTACCCCTAATCTTAACCTTTGTAACCTAAAGCAAATCTTTAGTCACGCTTGGATTTTCAAAAAGAAAAGTTGCAGTATCTGTAAAAAGCATTTGTGCCGGTGAGTTCCAGCAGGATGTCCCCATCACGCAAAAAATATATATTTTTATATATAAGGTATAAGATATTTGAAACATAACTGTATAGTTTACACATGCTAAACCTTTTGTTACCTTTTTATAGAAATTCACAACAACTATAGTAAAATACAGTAACACTTAAGAGGATGGTATAATGGACCTGATGCTTTTGTTTGGGTCTGCGGTAGCCTAGCGGTAGTGCTACCACTGTTGGGTTTTCCAACCCACTATTGCTTGAATTGTAAGACTGTATCAGTTGTAAGTTGCTTTGGATAAGGGCATCTGCTAAATGCTGTGAATGTAAATATTTGAAGGAAGCCGAAAATGAAATGCTAGACAGAATTACAAATAACCCGGAAGATCAGCCAGATATAACAGAGACTCACAGAGTGAATGTGAAACAGTACATACAGTTATAGAGTATGGAGAACATGCAGGCAGTGGGGGAAAGGAGCCTAAACACAAACTCTAGTAACTTGCACAGTTAAGTCGCTAAGCACATTAACCAAGCCTATTTTAAAGCAAACATTTATTAAACGGATGGTTGTTAAACGGCGCTTACCTATAGGTTTATTTGGGTGATCTGAAAGTGCCATTGATATTTTTCACCAGACAATCAGCCTTTAACAGATATTTGCAAAGACAAAGCTCTATTTGATGGTACCTCGAGGTACGCTCAAAAGTAGGGGATATTTCAATTTTTGAGAGAAGCATATTTCATTCTAATGCCCACTGACTCCGAATTGTTTACGCATTGATTTTGTTTTCAGGAGGGTCCGTGTTTTAATGAGAAGAGTTTAATATATTCAAGATTGGGTTGTAGAGTTCATGCTTATAGTGTGCTTAAATCATAGTGGTTCTACTGGGTATTCTATGTATATTCCATAGACTGCACCATTATTTTATTAAAGTTACCAGAGGTCCGACTTTAGTGCTTCAATTTCTGCATTTCTGCACACTGGCGTCTGATACAAATGGGTGTCCAGCCTTACTGCAGCTTTAATGAATTCCACTTGATTTGTGAAGCAGAATGAGTACGGGTTGATGTCAATGCCATGTCAATCAAATTCATTTGCTCACCTCGTCTAATAAATCCATACTGATGGGTGACACGAAACATCATCATTTAAAAACGTATTCCTGTGAGCAGTGTTTAAGTGCTGGGCTAGAGCAGGCTTTCATATTGTTTCCTATAGGTTAAGATCCAGTGAACTGTGAATGCTAAAGAAATTGGCCCTTATGGGCTGTAGACGGGGCCCTGTGGCCCTTGAAAAGACCACAAAAGATATCGATTAAACCCCTTCATTATTTACTGTTCTTGTCTTTCAACTCTACAGTTATATTGTTTATTATTATTTATTATACATTTATGTATTATGATATATTATTTATTATTACATTACAGAGATTTTTTTAGATTGATTTCCATACTGAACTGACTGGTGAAGGCATAGCATTAGAGGAATTAGACCCACCAACCTCTAAGCTGTAAAACCCAGCAAATGCATTATTTGTACAGGTGTGTTACTTTACATACTGTAGTAGACACTGGTCTATGTTTCTGAAAAAATATATGTATAAAAAAATGTATAATTCATAATAATGAATTGTTCCATCACTGATTGCAAGCTGTCAGTAGCCAAGCTGGGAGGGGCCAGATTGCTTCGACGTTACCCTCGGCTCCTTTGTGACCACACAGGCTATTACACACCTTGCTCTTGGAGCAAACACTCCTGGGGAGGATAACAATGGTACTGCATTTCTTCCATTTGTTCAAACTGTTTAGAGAACTCCTTACAAATCTCCTTTATTCATGCCATGCTACACTTCCACAAGGGTTTTGAGATGATCTCACTTTGAAAGATGTTTTTCCTTTTAAAAACAACAGGACACCCATTCACACTTGCTTGTCATTCAGCTGATAGAAAAACAACTGACTTACTGACGCCATTCACAGATATGAGTTGCATAAGTATATATGTATATTATATTTCGGGCAGCACGGGGGGCTTGGTGGGGTAGCACCGCTGCAAGAAGGTCCCGGGTTCAGTCCCAGGGTGGAACCCCATGTCTGCGTGGGTTTACTCCGGGTACTCCGGTTTCCTCCCACAGTCCAAAGACATGCGTGTTAGGTTAATTGGTGTCTCTTAATTGGCATTGATGTGTGTGTGTGTGTGTGTGTGTGTGTGTGTGTGTCTTTGACGACAGACAATGTGACACGTCGGTCAAAGCATTCTCTCGTCGCGTCTTTGTGGTTATGAGCGGACCCCGCATCAAGCGGTACTTGAACCGTGAGGAAAGAAGAAGAAGCAGGAAATACCACAGAGCTAAAACTGTAGATGGCAAAGGACAGCACGATTATAAGGTAACAGGACAGCTGACAAATATCCAAGCAGTTGTGGCCTTTTTCTCTAGGAGTCAGTAACTTGACCACTGAATCACCACAGACTTCCTCAGATAAGCTGGGGAAAGAGGATGGAAAACGGAATAAATAAAACAAGGCAAGACCGCAACAGATTTTGTGTGGGCCTTTTAATGATACGCAAATTCCTTTTTATGATTTATGGAGTCCCTTTTACAGACTCAAGGTTGTCATATATCACAACTGAAGATGGGCAGCATATTGGGTTATTTATGGGAGTGGACACACTGAGTAAACAGATGGGCCTTGGCTTGTGATTTAAATAAAGGTCAGGCTTGTGCATTCCCTGAGGAGTTGTGGTGCTGCATTCCAAAGTCTCAGAGCTGTGGCACTGAAGGATCTGGCTCCAGCCATACAGCTTAGTGACAAGGATGGTGACAAGGCCAGTATCTGGCCAGGATCCAAGTAAGCAGTGTGTGGGGGAGGATTCTCAGAATGGAAGGCGTGCAAGTCCTTTGTACACTGACCTACCACTTTATTAGGTACACCTCCTTGTTTCTATACTCATTGACTCTCTTATCATTTCTACTAAGACTCATGTTGTAGTTTTACAATTACAGACCGTAGTCAGTATACATTTCAAATGTATGTAGAGAAACAGACTACAGCCAGTAATTGTAAAAACTACAAAATGTTTCTATACGGTAATTGAACTGTTCAAATTGACTGTAAGAAACAAGTATATATGACATGACAATGTTGATTCTAATAAGTGCAGAGACAAGGAGCCATACTACTTCACAGTTGATGACAATGATACAGGGTTGTTTTTCTGGAGTGTGTCTGAGCAGTCTTGGAGCAGTTTTTGGATGTCCTGGAGTCTTTAGTAAAACTTTAGAAAGATGACCTTTCTACAAAAAACCTTTCTAGAAAACTGAGCTGTGCTGCATGGATCCGAATTATGGCATCAAGACAACTTAGGAATATTCTGCCAAAATAATATTTTATATTATAATAGTTTATTACAAAGGTGAACAAGTCTAAATCGGCAATAGAATGAATGTGCACGACATTAAGGGTGCGTCCTAGATATTAATGTGCGGCAATCTGTAGTGATACTAAAATTAGCTCAAAATCCCAAGCAGGATCTGTCTTGTCACCGTCTAACCTGAAAACAATCCAGTCTATTCGTTTTCTTTATGGTAATGAACTAGTGCAGAGGGAGATAAAGCCTAATTGGGTTGGGCAGTGAGATATATTAGAAAGAGAAAGTCTCAATAAAAATAGAACTAGATCAGACTGATAAATGGTGAGGTCATGCGGATTTGCAGGATTTGGAGATGGACATTAAGATGGCATTACGAGGACCTTGAGAGAACATTAAGAGAACGCTGAGATATGGAAGATTTGACTTTCCAGTTGAAATGAAGTGCTGGCTGTCTCCGAGGTATAACCTTGTTAGGTTTTATTCTTGCTAATGTAATTCCACAACACCTAGGTGCGACTGGAGTTGGCAAAGAAATATGTCATTATTAACTGTATCACCAGGAGGACGTTGATAAGATCAAAATCAGCAGAACGGGTCGTTAACTATACTGTTCCCAAAATTTAGGGGATATTTCATTATGGGATATAAAATTTTGGAAGCTGTATCTTGTACTACAATAAGAGCAGTTTGTGTACAGAGTGACTCAGATTATTAGTTAATGTGTACTGGTTTCATCTCAAGACTGGGTTTAAAACAGTTACAATCAGGTGACGCAGAGACGCCTGGTGCTGCGACAGTGACCCCTGCTGATCCAGGGCTGGACTTTCATCCAATCAACGGCACACTAGTCCGCCTGCACCCTGTGAATTCTGGGTTTAGTCACTGGATCCCCTTGTGATCATGACCAGGAAATTAAATAAAGAGAGAAAATGTGGAAAATAAATTAAATCAGTGAATAAAAGTTTGCAAATTATGGCGCAGTGATTAGTGCGTTCAATCTGCCTGTGAGCGTTTTTACATTTTATTCGTCCCCAGTTTACCCGAATTTACTCTGCGTACTCGGTTTTCCTCTGACATTTCAGACGTGCTTCAGGTCACATGGCATATATAAAGGGTCCCAGTTCGAGCGAGTGTGAGAACGTGAGCGTGTGCATGTGCCATACAATAGGCTGGGAGCTATGCTTGGTTCCCTACTTGTGCCTTGTGCTACCGGTTAAGTCCCGTCCATTCTGAAGGGAGCGCAATGTACGTTCTATGTCATTTCTACCAATTGTCACCAGATGGCGGAGAAGTGCCTTTATAAATGTTGAGTCGTTGACGTCAGTTGCATACTGACCAATCACAGCGCAAGAGATTTAGGAGCGCGAGCGTGTTCGTGTCGGAGAAGCGGTGGGATTTAAAAACGCCTACCTATATTGTACTGGGTGACTCGGATCACGTGATCACTGAGCAGCCGAGTTCACGCAG
>JAUZST010004524.1:3773-24054 GCA_034779995.1 Parotocinclus haroldoi | reverse complement strand
GATTGTTCCTCACGTTTGAATACATGGTTTGTGTCTTGACCGAGAAGGGTTTTTAAACAACGGAACATTTTGGCGAGTTTTAAAGGACTGAGGTTTTAAAGCTAACAGGATGGCAGACCGTGGTGTGGATTTGGCGGTTTTACCGAAAGAGGTGAAGGATCAGTTGGCAGAGTTGGAGCTCGAGCTTTCAGAAGGTAACGAAAGAGATGGAACGATTCCAAACGTGTCCTCACTCACTATGAATGTGCATAATGGTGGAATCGATAATAATGACTTTCACAGCCTAAGTAAGGCACTTTTTGTATGATGAGAGTAGTTTGAGAGTTTGCATTGTAAAGGGAGAATAACAGCTTTAAACGGTGCACTGAAAACTAAAAACGGTTGCTCTTTACTACAGTTTATACCGGATACAGATGTCAGCGCGTGTGTGTGTTTAGCAATTTGCTGTTGGGTCACTTCAACGAGCTTTTAGACAAACAATTATTATTTTAACGTCCACATTGGCTCTGTGTGTCTGAAAATTGTTTGCCAACCTAAGGGCATGCATTGAAGTAAGGTTAAACTTATCAGCTCTTTATTTTAAGTAATCTGGAAAATGTTTTAATTACGTTCGGGGAAATAAACACATACGATGAATTGCTAATGCTTGCTAAGTCACCTTACAGATTTATGTTGTTAAACAATGTGGTCCGTTTCAGACACAACAGCACAACCTAGGGAACAATCCCAAATCACTCCCTACTCAGTGTATATAGGACTTCTCTGTACGTGTGCAGTAAAGACTTCATAGTGCACTACGTGTTTTCGAAAGTGCTATTTGAGATTCGGGTTTGAACTGCTGCTTCAGACTTAAATGCTATTGTTTATTACTACATTACAATATCACTTATAAAAATGTTGTACTGATGTTAAACTTGCACGTTAGTGTTTATGTTAAATAAGGCAAGTCGGGTTCCTGTAATGTGCCCATCGGCGGATTGTCTCTTAATTGTTTGGCAAGCTAAGGACGTTCATTCATGTAGCGTTAACCTTATTAGGCCAATGTTTCAGTTTTGTTTAAAAATCAATTAAACCTAGAGTAGCGTTAAGACTTTTAAGACTTATTTTAGATTTATTTCGTTCGACAGCGTGGTGCCGTTCAGACTTAGACGTAACCTAAAGAAAAATCCCAAATCACTCAATGTTAACTATACGTGGAGGTTATATGTCTGTTCGCGGTAATGACTTTATAGTGCACTATACATTTGATGGGTTGTGGTTTGGGATTCGACCATAAAGTAGGGCTGTCTGGTCATTGTTTGGCAGTCTAAGGGCATTCGTTCATGTTACGTTATCGGGTCGTTTGTTTTAATTTGGATTGAAAAAAAAAACCCGTTAAGTTAAAGGAAATAAACGCCCTAGAAAGCGAGGAACTGTTAAGACTTTGTAAAGACACAATTAAGATTTATGTCGTTGAAAAAATTCCGTTCAGACACAAAGGCACAACATAGGAATCAATCCCAAATCCCTTCCCACTCCCTAGACACAGGGGTTGCATTTCTATATGGAGCAATGACTTTGCAGTGCACTGTGGATTTGGCGTAGTGCGATTTGGAATTCGACCGTAACACGTTTACAATTGCAGCTTCAAATTGAACGTTGTAATTACTAAGGTCTGACGGGTTGGATGTCTGCTGTACAATATGCCAATTTAAATAGCCAAAAATCTTTCAGCATGTAGCCTTGTTAAATAAGCCAAACCATGTCCCTTTGATGTTCACGTTGGTGCTTAGTCTGGCCGTTGTTTGACATTCATTCATGTAACCATAACCGCATGTAGTAATTGTTGCGATTTGATTAAAAATCTGATTATTATTTTAACGCTGTTTAAAACGCTGTTCGCAGTGGGAGAACCGTTAAGACTTTAATACCTTTCAGGTTATGTTGTAGACAAATGCGGGTCTGTTCAGACACAACAGCACAACCGATAAATTTGTCCCAAGTCACCCCCTGCGTATTAGATTTACACTCGCTGTAAAGACTAAACATGACCAGTCTGGCTGAATATTGTCTATCAATCTTAAACGGCATTGATTCATATGTCATTATCTGCACCTCGTCTTTGTTTCAGTTTGGCTTGATAGACCCTTAAAATGATGTCAGAAAAACACATTTAAAAAGATGAGGAACTGCAAAGTATCTGAATCACCTTTCAGTCTATTCACTGATGTGTGTTGTTGAACACTGCGGTCCCTTTCAGACACAGTATCACAACCTAAACGTGCTGTTTGGACTTTAAATAACGTTTAAACTAACATTCAGTTCTCAGCAGATGTCAGTGTGTATGTTAAATTAGATTTAGATAAGGTAAATCGGTTCAGGATTAACAGCATTAATTCACTCAGCCCCGACATGTCCTCATCTGGAAGTGGGATGGAGCAGTGGTCTAACACACAACTGGTGTGGACCTACGGTTGAGTCTTGGCAGTTCCTGATGGCCAGGCATAGTTGGATATGTTTGATGGAGGGAGATATGTTTAATGTTATTAAGGCAGTTAATTAAGTTGATAACTTTTTGTCTACATCCATATATGCAATTATAAACATAGACTTGTACATTCTTGTAAACATAGAATTCTAAATAATGTTTTTGATAAATGTTCTGCTTGAAAAGCACATAGGAACAAACATTGATTAAAACCTTTTTTTTTAATTCATTTTTTTTCATTAAACATGAAAAGTGACACGTATAACAGTTTGGGTATCTTTCCAGGTAGTGTTTTCCAGTACATTAGTGTTTTTCAGGACCTCAGATGATGTCTGACTGTGATTCATAAAAATGCATTTTCTTATCCGTATAATCCTGGTCGGGGCTGCGGGACACTGCACATACACTGACAGACTGAGTACTTTAGAATCACCAGCTCACCTAAAAAACACGCTCTCTCTCACACACTCTCTCTCTCTCACACACAGTCTTTGGACTGTGGGATGAAACTGGAGGAAACAAACACAGTAGAGTGGGACATACTGCCCGCTCTTGCAGAAGTTGTTTGTTTTAGTTAGAATTAATCAAAATATTAATCAATGGCAGTTTGATACTAGCATTTATTGCTCCATGTTTGATAAGCACATGAGAAATGCTCAAGAAGCATGTTCATGTCTTGACCTCTGTTTCAAATCTTTAGAAGTTTTCCAGTGTGGTGGCAGGTTGTGAGATGTAGTGCAGATCATATCATGTTGTTTTCTGTAATGATAGAGCCATCACTCTTAATTATTAACAGATGATCAGGCTTCATGTGAAGCTACGGTTAATTAGTGGGCGCCTTGGCCATGACAGCTGACTGAAACGTCTGAACACAGAACCTGCTCTAGTGTTAATGTGGCTGAAACAAAGATTGGAGCCCAAATACTAAGTCATGCTTGACCCTAATTTACTAGCTCGAATCTCGGCTCAGAATGCAACGTTTCTTACTTGCAACTTGACTTGAATATCTTATTTGCATACCTTTTGATTCAGTAGCCCAGTGGGTTTAAAAAAGCTGCACCGGACATAATCAGGGATCAGTGTTGTATAATCTATTCTGTTCCGATCAAATTAAACTTGATATTTCATTTCGATGTATCCCCTAATTTTTGGGATAGTTGGTTTCATGTTCACGAGTTGCTTTATGCAAATCTGAATCTCCAAGCTCTGGTGTCCAAGTCAAGTAGACTGAGAATGACAGTATAGTCAATGAAGTATTTTCATAATTTTGTAAGCCGTGTACATTACTTTCAAACATCCAAATGTTACAAAGAACCCCAAAGGACTTCATGTACATGTCAAGAGGAAGAGAGCCATAAATAGATCATCTGCTGAGGATTTTTCACTCCAAGTAATTTCAAGTCTAGTTAGTAAATTAAGTGAATTAAACAGTGATCTAATTAGGTTAGATGAATGAACATTCACACATTAGAAATTGGTTTGAAGTGGTGTGAAGAACACAGTGCTAAATGGTTGATAAAACCCCATATTTAACATGTACGGTACCTTTTGTGTTTGTATCGTGTGCCTACTGATACACAGCTTTAATGTGTGATTCTTGAAAAACCAGTGTACCAGACTCCAGCCATTCAGCAGGGAGCACAATAGACCTTGTTGTCAGGTGTGTATTAGTGTGTTTTTTTGGCCGAGTTCCTTCTTACAAATACAATAGAATCAAGCTGTTTGTGCACCCCGGTGGGGTGTGTGGGGGCCAGTGGGATGGGTTGAGTAATAACGTTACACAACTGGCACCAGTCGGTGTGTGGGTTATGGTCTGAAGCAGTGTGCTATGTCTTATTGAAAAGAAGCAGTCGGGGTGAATGTAATCAGAGAAGCTGTAAGAACAGAAAACGTGTACTGTGTGGTTGAGTGAAAATGTTCTGCAGCAGATTGGCCTGGTGACTGTGTGTGATTCTTTGTGATTCATGCTAGAATGAGTGATTAAAATACTTCAGTACAAATCTGCATGAACATGCACTCCCACGATGAGTGTGTTGGCAAACAGACCAAAAAAAAAAGTCTGAGGATCTAGTATTAGTTGCAGGTGTTCATTGTATCAAGTTGTTGTGTGATCTTATCGACATCGGGTCATTTAAAACTGGAGATTAGAGATGTACCCATTAATGGGCCAGTGAGATCAGTCTCATACAACTGATTCTGTAGTGGTCATAGACGGCCACACCTGTGCTCCTCGCGACCGCACCAAAACACAACTGAACTTGAAGAACACACATTAATTCACAATTCTATTCTGGTCTAAACACAGTTCAGGTTTTAAACCGTTTGTTTGTTTATTAGGCAGCACACTGTCGACACGCTGATGACGAGGACGTGTTCAATTTTAGTTCAGCTAAAGTGCACTGAAGAGTCTCTTCCTATATAACACAGTACTGGTGAGGGAGCGGTGATCTGCTGTTTTTTCGTTACAGTCGTGTTGTTCAGCACTCTAGTTCTTTAGTGAGTGATTGCTGTTTACAGTGTGCATGACTACAATAAGAAGTGCCAGAAGGAAATCTGAAAACACTCAGAACAATAATAAGACATTTAGAACAGCATCACATCGCTGAATATGTAAAATGTGTCAAAGCTAAAGGGAAGTCTGCCAAATATTTTCTGGTTTGAGCAGCAGGAGAGCGACACTGAAAATGTTAGGTATGTGGAACTTTTTGTCCAGAAACTGTAGACAAGCAAGCAGTAATCACTGGTCATGTGATGTATTAATTATTTTATTATTGGTGCTAAAACCAACAGACACCGCCATTCATGGGAAGCACCACTTATGACTTGGTAACACATTTCCTACGTACAAATCGCATCCAGTTCCATGAGGTGCTTTGCATCTCGAAATACAGACAAACAGTTTGTTTTTTGGCTTCGACTTCTGTTTGCAGAAGATAAACTGTCCATTAAGTAATAAATGCATGCCTTTTTATTTAGGACTTCTCGTGTCTTTCACGAGTTTAGTAGAAGTCTATTCCGTCTTAATCCCAGACCTGCAGTATTCAAGTATTTGTGTATTTTATCAAGCCGATAAAATGTTTAGGTTTTGACCAACTGTTTGAGAAGGTTTTAGATAACATTACCTGAATGGACTGAAATGTGATCGCACGTTCTCTTGACATCACGTTTCCATGAATTACAAAAAATACTTTTACATTTACATGCAGAAAGCCAATTTATGTAAACATTGCTGTAACACTCAGTAGCAGTGTCAGTCTGGAACACGTTTTTCATCATCGCAAGTGTCTCTAATAAGATGAATTCGTGGCAGGTTCAGAAAAAACGTGCTTCAGATGGACAAAGTAACCAGAGGGAGGAGTTACATCTTGTGTAATGCATCGTTCTTACACGTCATGAGAGCTGTTATTTTTGCTTAAATACTTTCGACTGTCAGTCATACTGACTATTTAACATTTTTTAAAAAAGTTTGTGGCACAAATTGTTTCCACCAGAGGCAGACATTTCGAGCCTGCCATGTGGCGTTAACTAAGCATGCATCATGGTACATTTGCACATGCAAAGAAAGTCCTCACAGAGTGTAGGTAGGTAGGAATTGTATTCGGATACAGCAGTTTTATCATGGCTGTCACTCTTCTGTTTAAAAGATTATCAGCCTTGTTGAATCAGGAAAACGGTTCCCTTTGGATTGGCCTCTGTTGCAATGCTCTTAACGTTGCCATGTCTTTCAGTCCCATGCAGCTGTTAATCTAATTATTAGTGGATTGATATGGCCTTTCCACATAGTCTGATTTTTTTTGTTTTTTTTTTGGGCTAAACCCTTAAACTGTCTGCTTTTGCTTTCTTTAATTTCCCTTTTCTTAATGTGTCACAGAGATTTTGCTCTCTTTTTCACATCGTCGTCTTTAAAAAAATCAATTGGGCAAGAATAGGTTAGAATGCACTTACATAAAGTTTCATACAGTAACTGTGAGGTTTTCACTGTCATTGTCCAGCCTTTCAGATTTATTCTGTCTCATATTTTTCTTTAATAACAATGCTTTGGACTCGGCATGTTGCTTGTCCTATAAGCTCTTGTTCTAGCAGGATGATGTTCTGCCTGACAACTGATCTCTTATTGGTCTGCCTGATTTTAATGCAGCTGAGCAATACAGAAATTAGAACAGGCTCATTAAACATTTTACGCAGCGTCGCCGACTGTCAGTTTCAGAATCGATGTGAGGGATGGCATTAATATTCGTGTTTTATTATTTTTCTTTTCTAAACTTGATGTGCCTTGTCTCTTAAAAAGGCCTTTATTCTGATACTATTAAATGGTTATACTAATGTGCCACAGTGCTCATGTCTGGCTCGACTTTTGTACTTTTTGCAGCGTCAGCTCGTAAATGACTACTGTTCACAAATGATACGTTTATTCTGTAACATTTCATCAGCTCTACCAGTTACACCAGATCTTTTTTCATGTGTTGTTTGCTTGTCAGAATCAGTTTTATTGGCCAGGTGAGATTACACTCATGTGTAATTTGTCTTTCAAGTACTCTTGAAGGCCTTTCAGCACTCTCTGTGGCACTTCTTCAGTTTATGTGACTTATGGGAAGTGCCCATACATTTATCTCTCTCTGTAATTCACACTTATGATATCATGGAACTTCAGAAACACTCTGCTCTTGGTGATGTGAAACCGCTATGGTAGAATATGGAAACTGTTTAGATAAGAAGCAGAATAAATGAGTGAAGCATGAGCACGTGGTTATATAAAGAGCCGATCAGCATCAGGGTGCCATCCTTTGTGTTTATTTTGAAGTTCGTTTATACTTCTTGCTTGCTTTTTTGAACTGGTATCTTTCCAATATTTGGTCAAATCATGTGAATAACCTAAATTTTAACAGGGTTGAAGAGTACGGATAACGTCTAGATTGTATGTATAGAGTTATAATCGGTGTTCAGTATAAGGCAGTTCATACTGTTAATACTTTGTAGTGGTAGAACGAGATCTACAGGTCATTTATATCATTTCTAGCTCATTTGCTCTTTGCTAAAACAGCACTGGTCACTTCAAGTAGCGAAGGTGGGGTGTTTTCTCTGTTTACATGCCAGAGCCATGAGGTAAGATGGAAGAGGAGAGGGACATTTCAAAGGCAAAGGATTCCTTACAAACTGGAGATGAGGCACTTGTGATTAAAAAGGGGAGGGATGTCTTTTGTGTAGGCATTTTTGGTTTAACGAAGGAGGGGAGAGCGGAACGATTTTCTGAGAAGTTATTTGGTAGCGTGTTCTTTACATATTCACTCTCCCAACAGTAACCTGTAGATTAAACCCAAAATTATAACATTGTGTTTAATGGTCCTAACAACAAATAGTTGGTCCGAAAATTAGCAAGAACTACGAAAATGCACTCCTTTCACCATTTGTTGTTTAATGCTTGTTGCTGAAGTTGAACTGTTGGAGGTGTGGTAAATAGTGAGACTTCATATAGTAGAGATCCACAATATAAAGTCTTGTAAGTCTCAGGGTAAACAAATGGGAAATTTTGGTCCTAAAAAAGCTAAATATCACGCGGAGTTTGCTGTCAAAAATCATATAGCTGGCCTGTGTCAGTCCAGCTGTAGTTATTCTGACAGTTTCAAGACCCTAAAGGCACAGTTCCTTGCATTTTCACTATAAGTTAAATGTTTTCCTTTCCCGTCAGGTCTTTGTAACAACAGGTGATGTTTCCAGAAAGAAAGGGTCTTTATGACCAAAAGCCTCTTCAAGCAGTGACGACACACTTGCTGATTAGTCCCTTCAGAACCTGGCATCGTGATTCAAGACTTCAGAAAACAACACTCTTTAGAGAATAACAATACCAGATGGTTGTCAAATTCAGGTTTTGTCTTGAGCAAATGTCAAAACCACTGCTGTCTAAGAAAAACATCCAAAGCCTGAATTGTTTCTTCCAGAATAGGGAAAGTTTGCTGGAAGCCCATCAGGCTTGACAATCTAGATTGAACCCTATATTTGTTATCACAGTAATCACAAACTAAGTGGTAGAGTGGAACAACATGAAGTTGTTTTTCTTTAAATAGCTGTTTGTGAGTTTACCCGCTGTGGTGGCCTAGTGGATAAGGTGCTAGACTATGGACCGGGAATGTTCATCCCCAACCCCCACCTCTTCCAAACTGCCACAGTTGGGTCCCTAAGGAAGGCCCTTAACCCCCAATTGTTTGGATTGTAAGACTGTATCAATGGTAGGTCGCTCTGAGATCGAGCAAAGATCGTTTGCTAAATGCTGTTAATGTAAATGTAAGGTTTTTCCTATTGTCCTGACCACCTTTTTGATAGTGAGACCAATTATACTTGGAGTGTGTGTTTTGAAAAATACAAATTTCTATCGCTTCTCCAGTGTCTGTCTTAATTGCATATGTACAGGGTAGAAATGCATGGTGTACACAGTTTGGTTGTTTACAGTCACAATGCTGTCATTACAGAAACATTCATGATAGTGTGTTGCTGTGCCAGTTTCTTACTGTCCTGCTGACATCATCTAACTAGGTTTCTACGGCCTACCCCTAAAACAAAAGCTCAGTGTTCGGTTCAGTAGCTGTGTTGTTGTGGTCACCGCTTTATATTGCCGAATCTGCTTTCCATCACAATCTTGACCCGTCTATGATTTCCCATTAAAGGCTGTCTAGGACGTGGGGTGCGGAAATGCCCCACATTAATGTGCTTGGGTCGGGTTGCTTGGCGGAGAAAAAAGGCCGTCCAAACTGCTTCTTAAAGAGCGAACCGATACTGCGAGCCATCGCTGACCGTCGGGAAACAATGAAGACCATTGAGCTGATCAGGAGCCTGGTGACTAGGAGCTGTGCTGGCATTTAAGCCTTTCAACTGGGCGCTTTGTATGCCTAAATGAGCTGCTCTGAACATGCAGGGTTCAGCCACAGCTTCTGTGTTTGAGATACAAATAGAGTTTGGGGTTGATGAAGTCGCAACACAGGAGCATTTCCTAGAACTTCCGGGTGCAAAACGCAGCTTGTCAACCACGTTCAAATTTAGCACTGCCACCTTTTATATGATCTGTGACAGGGATTATGTAGCGTCTGAACCTGTAAGATGATGTGGCTTGAGTGTAAAATGTGATCAAGGCTTACACCTTCTCCAGGGCACATGTGAAACTGACTTGGCACAAAAGCAAGCTGAAAAACTTTGGTTCATTGCTGTGGAACAGGTCTCTTTTTATTTATTTAATTTTTTTAAACTGGTGTCTCATCGTGAAAAATGTAACTCACCTGCTGATTATCAATGGATTCCTAAACATGTAAATTATTAGTGCAGAATCTATCTATGCAAAAGAGAATTTCAGGGTTTGAAGTCTCATTTCATTACTGTTCTCTGCCTTTGAAAGACGCCCTTTTGTATATAAAGAGGTGAAATGACAAATGACCTAAAGTCTGATTTGAGGAGAGTTTTTGAAAAATGGCATGGGGGAATGCTTGTGCACATGCACAGATTGAAAACATCAATTATAGTCGGGTAACTGGTATACATGCAGTGAGTAATCAGAGCACTGGAGTAAAATTGGGGAAATATCTTTTAATGAAGTGTTGTTAAGCTGATTTGAGACAATACTCCATAGTAAAAAAGGCTATAGAAATAAAACTGACTTAAAAAGTTCTACTACTATCATCCTAAGTTCCTGGGCTGTGAAAATGTGACAGCCTCAGAACTATGAAAAGGTTCCTCTGATGTAAAAGCATAATTGGTTGAGACTCTTCTGAGTGATGACGTGATACCTGTTAACAGAAATCTCAATAATGAGTGTAAGTTGCGAGCGAGATGCAGGCACCAGTATTGAGTTCTCTCCAGCAGTACTGGGCTGAGCTGGGAGCACTGGAGAGCATGAGAAAGTCTGAGGAACACATTAAATTAATTTGAATGGTAAGAAATGTTTCACTTGCTGTTATGTGTCTGCACAGGTGTGACTAGCTTGGGCAGCAGCAAATTAACAGAGAAGTCCTTTCTACTTTGCAACCAGCCAATAATCAAACAGAACTACGCCACACAAACTTTGAACCGTAATAATAAATAATCAAATGGTTTACTTTCTGTTGTATGTTACGTGTTTCAGAATCTCTTCAAAGTGTTCGAAAGGCGTTTCCGTGCCTTTAGTTCTGTAGCACATTTAAGGCCGAGATTGCCAGATTTAGTGAGGGAAAATTATAAAACAATAATAAAATACTATAATGCACATGCGCAGAGTGAAAACATCAATCGTAGTCGGGTAACTGGTTTACATGCAATAAGTAATCAAAGTACTGGAGCAAAACCCAGCTCTTTTTTATCAGATTTCTTAGTCTGATTTCTAGATCAGAGCATGCTCAGTGCATGACCACTTGAATAATTGGATAAACGCTGATCAGACAACTATGATCGGATAATGTAGTGCATGTAAACACCCTCACTGTTCATGCTTAGGACCTAATAATGTGGCGATAAAACTTTTAGGGCATCAAAGCTTAAATTTGAAGTCCATTAGCAGGTAAAAAAAAATCATGCTGTAAGTTATGTTGGTGTCTGTAGCTCTTTTCCACTGTTGATCTTTCTTGCTCTCATAAATTCAGGTGAAAATCAATAAAGGGGGTAATCCCAGGTTATTAGAGTTATAGAGTTACTAGGTTATTAGCCTCATTCAGATTGGGTGATCTGTATTAGTTGGAACAACAATTAAGCCTTAATCTCTTCTGGGCTGCTCAGTTTTCCCAGGTTGGATGTAAATGTGTTCTCATCTGACTTCAGTGGGCAGATATTGATTTGTGTTCAGGTCTGTAAATGGAGCAAGTAGGTCTGAAGTGAGTTTGGTCTGTTGAGGTTAGTGCTCTAAGTGGCTTTTTGAGTGGCTGTTTGGATCAGAATTCACAAGTATAATGTGCCTTTATTGATTGTGTCTTTAGAGATGCCTTTTCTCGTCACCGAGGAAGAGGCTGCTGATGATCTGGCACTAATTTAGGACACAGGATATATTTGTGCTGTCTGGGACATGCATTACATGTTTATATATACATGTGTGTTTGTGTACACACACACACACACACACACACACACACACACACTCTATTCCTCTGAGATTTTGACATATTGACAGGATGTCACCACCCAATCGCTGCACATTTGTCAGCTCCACATACATGTGAATCTCCCATTCCACCACATCCCAAATGTTCTTCTGGACTGAGCTTTCTTGACTGTGGAGGCCATTTGAGTGCATTGTCATTTAAATGAGCCACTGGTCTTTAAATAAAGCTCAGTTAGTGCTAAGGGGCCCAGATAGTGCGAAGAAAATATTCCACACCCACAATAAGTTTGTAAAATACTGCTGTAACACAAAACACTGAGCTTCTTACGCAAATACTTTTGACTTCTTGTGACACCAAACAGGACAGCACTAAAGTAAAATTGAGGAAGTTATTGTTCCCTCCATATGTCTAAATCCTGAATATGTGTAATATGTCCGGTCTTGTTTAGGCAGCTGTCCGTCTGGACCAGTTTGCATACTGCTCAGCCTGTCCCAGTTCCTTTTTCAATAACGGCTTTGTTTGTTGGACACTTTTATTGGACACAGTATGTAGTTCAGCCTTGAGGGGAAGTAAAGTAATTTTATATGCGCGCCTCTGTGTAATGAATCCTATTTTTGTCCATTATGAAGGATTCTTGCTCTTATGAATTCTTCATGGCAGTTCACGCAATGAAACCCCAGCAGATATCCGTATGAATGATGGATGTTGTGGTTGATGGCAACACATTTAATTGGCGTCAGATGCTCACAGGAATAGTTGTTCTCTGACTGGCTTATCAGCGTGGTGAAACAGGACAGGAGAAGGGAAATGACATGCAAAAGTTTCTTTGCTCATCTCCTTGTATCTGAAATTCTCCTTGCAGGTTGTACAGATGAGCAGGCAATCGATTTAAATCTTTTACAGTAGAAAGTGTAACTAGACTAGAGCAGCAGCAGCACTTTGTAGTGTCGAAATGTTTCACCCCTGCAAGAGTGTACCGTATAAAGACGGCATCATGTTCTGTGAAACAGGACGTTGACCAAAATGGGCGATAACCAGACGTTACCTCTTTACTCACTACTGTATTTGTATGCTTTTGTAATATAAATACACTCCAACTTCGTCTAACTGGCACCCAAATCACTGGTCTTGGCTTTAATGCCAGTTTTCAGTCGCTTGCCTGGATTTCCATTTCAGATTTTTGAATCTGAATTAATCCGGGAACATTTGGGAAATTGCCTCCTTTATTACAGAGTCATGGTTGTCCATATGTGCCGTGTACCAATACTTGCTGTATAGCAGAAAGCCGGATGCTGTAGGAGTTTAGAAGGTTAGATTTTTTTTTGGGCCAGGAACAAGAGATCTATCCCATACGCTTAACAGTCAGACTTTTCACTATGACCAATAATACCTGTGGCACTTGAACAGATAGGCGACGATCAGATAGATTCTGTTTCCCTCCAACAAAACTGTGAGCTTTCTTTACTGGTCCTGGACCCTAGTATGTCTTCTCTCCCAGTGTGGCTTGGGTAACAGCCATATCTGTTCTAGCTTTGTTCCTTGAATAGTTAATGCTTATTCTCTTTCTATTGAAAGCTCCTTCTGGATGACGAGGCTGAATTATTAAAATGGTTTCATTAAACACAGTGGGGAATCTGCCTCAGACCTTTCCCCCTGTGTGATGGGTGGGGAAGACTTGCTTCATGAGCCACAGTCCATCATGGCATCACAGCAGGCCTGTCATTGCCCTCGAAGTGAGCATGAACATGAAGTGGATCCAGCTGAAGAAGTGACTTTAAAGTACAACTAATCAATTTGTTCATGCAAATAAAACTGCTGCTATGCCGCTCGTTTATAAAGCACATTACGTCATACAGATGCTACTGCAGTTCCATGTGTAAGAAGTATCAATCCTTTTTGTGTACGAAGCATGCTTTCAGAAAATTCAAATAACTTAGTGAGTCAATAGGTGTTGTCTGTTGTAAGGAACACACCTTGTCAATGTTTCCGAATGCCAACATGAAGGGTAAATTTAACTTGATGATGCAAGCTCCGGCTTGTACTCCATCATCCCGGACTTGATTTTCCAATGAGTGTCTGTTGCGGACGCAGCTGCCATAGCAGAAGCAGTTTCACAGAATATGAAATCGGGCAGGCATTAATGTCAGGTCAGCCACCAGTGCTGTTAACGCTGAGTAATTGAGTATGACATGATGTTAATCTTAACATACAGCTATGCACCGTTTTTTATATATATATATATATATATATACACAGGCATTATGGTAGTCAAATAGTCTTATTATGCTATTTTAATAGCTCACAAAATTAGGGCCTATTTCTGTAAGCAGTATAAATATAAATGGTATTTTATTGATTCGTTTATTTTTGGAGCTAGATTTTTACAAGTAGAGCAATGAAATTCTCTATAAACAGAGAAAGTTTGGTTGTTGTGTGCCGCTACAAATCAGTGTTAAAAGCATGAAAAAGTAGTGAACCTAATGCAGATCTAGTCATGTTGATGGTGCACCATGTCACAGAGCAGAAATCATCTCACTGGTCTCACTGTGGGATGTGGGACATGGGCGACATGAACACGCACCCATAAATTTGTTAAAGAGTAAAGAGTTGAAGAGTAAAGAGTTGCGTAACCTGATCATGTCAACACGGAGCAAAATGTGAAAGGAATGTTTCCAACCACTTGTGGAATCCATGCTATAGAAAATATATATATATATATATATATATATTATTTTATTTTATTTTATTTTTTACAACAAGCAGCGGCTCGGTATTAGTGTCGCGATAATCTGAGTAACCTTTTTGGAAGTGACCAAATATTTTCCCACTTTAGCCCAGCAAAGCAATTAGCAAAGTTATCCCAATTGCACAGCATAGCTTTCCTTATCTTTGACAGTCCAGCTTACTTTGGTAGCCTGTAATTACTGACAGAAAGTAATACTTACATTTCAAAAAAATACTTGTCACACTGTAAACATGTCTGAGTCAAATCTGAACAAGTGCTTCAGTTTCTTTTCTTTAAGGCTTTTTCGCAATCTCTCTATGATTCAGCTTCAGTGTTACATTGAACCTCAGGTTTCCCTCCAGGGAAGAAGCTTCTCTGCTCACCTGCCAACTGAAAGAACCAGTTTTCTTTACCTTTGTCTTGATGTTTGCTTACTTTGTGGACTTGCCTCAGTATTCCTTGTTGCAGAGCTATTGAATAATTAAGACCTAAGCAATGTCAGAGACAAATGGCGTAGTCGCACCGTGCACGATTGTTCCCTGCCCACTCCCCTGTTGGCCTGCTCTCACGTTCCGTTTAACATTCTGGACCTGAGCATGCTTTCAAAATAACAGTGCTAGTTTTGTGATGGAGAAAAGCAAGCTTGTCCAGCACATCAGACATTTTTGCTGTAATTAGTAAATTTTTTTTTTCTTTTTTGCCACAGATGCACAGCACTCTTAATCGATTTAGATTTATAGAGTGATTGGTTATGCTGTGCAGCGATTTTCGGTTTTGGACAGAGGCGTTTGACGTTGTGTTCTGTGCTCAGGCTTGGTTAGCAATCATGCAACATGTGCATTGAACCGTGCCTGAGCCTACCTCACCAGACATGGCAACGATATGTAGTGATCGTACAAGCCAAACGATCCAGACTTTTGTGGTCAAATGTGCTCGAGAACTGTACAGATTAAGTAAACACTCTTAGATCTTAACCTTCATCCTAATTCAATCCATGATAGATTCACTCACGTTACAGGTTTTTTCCACACAGCTTCTTTCTAACTACAGTGGATCACCTCAATCTAACCTTATTTGTTGTAAGTGCCAAATTGTGGAACAATTCAAAAACACTTCTCATTGTTTTTCAAAGATCCTCTGGCTTCAATTTACGCAGAAATAATAAAACCTTACAAATAGGTCATTTACTTAAGATAGCCTGAATACAATGACTTCAGTCTGAGCTCACAGCTGGCCTGAATGACCCCACTTAGAGAAAGATAAAGCTTGAGACTGCCATGTTTTGAAAAGGCTTATGTTTGTGTGTAAAGCTTTGTGTGAATTGTTTTTTGAACTCCAATTCAGATGATTTGTGATCGAGTTCTAGGAGTGCTCTGGCCATATGCTTCTTATTTGTAAGGGTTTTAGAGATCAATAACAGGGATTGCAGAATTTGTACAAATGTGATGTTCAGATATTTTGGATGTGACAGTTTGACACACTTTACATTTAGTCTTTGCATTAGATATTTGGTTGCAATCTTTAAAACTTTTTACATTTGCGGCATTTAGCAGACGCCCTTATCTAGAGCGACTTACAACTGATACAGTCTTACAATCCAAGCAGTTGTACATTAAGGGACTCTTGCTCAGGGACCCAACCATGGCAGCTTTTGGCATGGGTGAGATTTGAACCCTTTCACATACAAGATGTAGTCGGCTAAACAACGGTTGTTTTGGTTGTCTGTTGTTTCTAGTAGTTTAAGAATAATGGAGCTGACCGGCAATAAAATATCTATAGATATACACCCTACTGAACAGTCAATGTGGGGGCACTCTCGTCCAGTTGGACATGCTACTGTTCACCCCATGAATATTTCACTTACTAACAATCACAATGACCGATTATCTCATTTGTGTTTTTGTCTTTTCATTTGCTTTTCTGATGACCTTGTTTCATGAAATAAAATCAAATGCGTCTTTTTTTTTTTTTAATCGCTTCATATTAGTTTTGAAATATCCCCTCATTTTTGTAAGCAGTATATTTGTACAACAGGGGCCATATCTTAAGTCATGTGATGAGCCACTTGTGTATATATTGTGAAACGTTGCACTTTTTATAAGAAATAATGCCGGTAACTGAGGCTTGGAAATAATTTATGTTGTTATGGATTGCGAAGGAATGACAAAGTTGTTACAACGTATCATCTCACCATGTATGTTGTTTTAAAAAAATCCCATATTGTAAAAAGTTGACACACTGCCTAGCCCAGTGTGGAAACATTTCACACATTCCAGAGACATTAGACAAGTTAGCTATATTCACAGTTATTTGTGTTATGTATGTTTGTGTTATGTATGTTATCCTTAAAAAAGTCAGAAATGGGAGACAAATCTGTCAGTTTAAAGTATTAAAGCTTTTTTTTTTTTTACGATGATAAAGAATGCGTTTTTTCCTATGGCGTTAATTTTATACTTATGTGTTTGTGTGCCATGCCCTTCATTAGTACGTTTGGCCCTAGAAATCAATTAGTAGTTGTGTAAAAATCCCACTTCCTACTGTCTATTGTCTCTGTCGTCGTGGCTTTTACTGGATCTATTTATTTTTAGATAGTATTTGGATTTATTAGTGAGCTGATTGTTTGGACAGGGTGTGGTCAGCATTTAACCAGCACCTGTTCTAATTTTACAGCCAGAACTGATATTGTAAGAAGAATGTAGTACAAAAAAGCTGTGTGGTTTTTATGTTAACAACAGAACAAAGACTAAAGTCATGTTCGGTGAGGCATAAAAACCCCAAAGAAAAGGCAACAAATGCATTAATTATCCATAATATTGTGTCCTGTTTACCCCATTTAAATATATGTGAGCATAGTGTAGTTTTTCCGCTGTACTTCACAAACAGGAACTGAATCAAAATGGAACCAGAGAAACTTTTGAGTTATAATTCTAGGTTATATTCATGATACCTGAGAGGTTTCACTGTTCAACATGGTATCCTTGTTAATATAATATATATAATGTAATATTTTCTTCCAGGCGTAAAGCATTCACACATTTGTTTGAGTGCATGAACAGACTAAGAAAACTCACTTAAATCAGACTATGGACTAAGGTTACATTTGAACTGAGAAATCTGATTACTGAGGTGAAATCCACCTCTTTTCATCGGATTTCTTAATCCGTTTTCTAGTCCATAATCCAGTCTTGGAGATCAGAGTATGCTGTGGTGCGATGGTGAATATGCTCAAGATTATATTGGCAGCATCAAAGTGACTAATAAGAAGCCGAAAAAGTAAAAGATAAGACAAAGTGGCTAATTGCAAAGGTTTTTGATTGTAAGTAACATAGCATTATTAAAAACCTTGGAATGTTTCCACCTCTTATTTTACAAATGGAAGTGATTTTGCTTTGGTTGCATGATGTAAGAATACATGGTCACATGGCCCCAGTTAAGTAGTATTAAGCAGTGATGTGCTGAGTCATTTGGCGTTTGACATTTAGGTCACTGATTCAACAGATAAAATGTGTGAAATGAACCAAAGCTGGCAACGTCCAGGACCTGGAGAACTGTTCAGCAATGAGCAAACCCTCTTGAAATAAAAAGGAGTTCATGTTAACACGCTCAAGTCATTTTAATGCCTCTATTGTGCCAGCTATGACCAGGTAGAATAACTGGAATCTTTGGTACTTGATTAGTGGCCAATGGGGAAAGCACTGCTCCATTTTTGTGGTGTGAGAAGTTCATGTACTTTGCGTGCTGAAGAAAGGCCCTCAGAGAATATGGGTGTAGGCTTTGTCTTAACATGTATATGTCAGGAAAAATGGAATTATTGAAGAAAGGCCAGTGTAATTGGAGTATTTGCTTTTCGTCATGTCCTGCATAGTCACCACTTTATACGTTGGATGCTGTCGATGAGCGTCAGTGTGTATTTGAGTGACTCATTGCCTTTAGGAGAGAGTCATAAATGTAAGATGTCACCGAGAAGACTGGTACATGAAACTTGGATCAGAGATATTTCTCCTATTTCTCCAGGCCCGCTGTGACACACCCTTGTCACGCCTGGATTTGCTTGTTTTTTTTTGACTGGATAAACGAATGAGCTGTGTCCTGATTTTGATATAGTCAGTAACATAGCCATGTTTTACACATAGTGACTGCGTTTAAATAATTCACTTAATTAGTGGATCTTATTAAAATTTCTGCAGTTAAGAGGTGGTTCAAACGGCATACTTCTACTTCTCAGATCAGATTAAGGCATAGAAATCAGGCTAAAATTTGTTAGAGAGCTGGATTTGATCTCAGTATTCGGCTTACTCAGACTTACTAGTCTGATTTCAGCTAGGGGAATCGAATGTGTTGCCAGATTTGCTTCTATTTAAGACACTTCTTTTAGGCTTAGACCTGGTACTTGTTTCTCTCTCAGGGTCTGGCAACTGAGGAATTAAACGCGGCACCCACGAAACAGCTACTACAAACTATAGGGGAGATTCTAAAATGTAGTAATGTAGTAAATTGAAGGAATTACGAGTTTCCGTATTTAATTATTATTACGTTTCTGTGAGACTGTTGGTGGGTCGAAAAGCAGACAATACATTTATGCGCGTTGTCTGATTCCTGTCGGAAAGTAAACCAAACCATTGTGATCCAGGTAGTGCCTGTAGTTGTGTACAAAAACACATTTGCAATTCCTGTGTTGTGATGAACACAGGAACCAGGAGCTTAAGTAGGAACTGTCGTTGGGAAACTCTTTCGATTCTTTATTGCTAAATAAACGTCTGTAGGGTCATGTGAACAAGTGGCACAATCACACTAGCAGAGCAACACATGCACATGGCTTCGCTTATAGAACCCTACCCTGTGTGCTATTATTTAGGTTTAGTCAACTCGACAGTACAGAGTTGAACATTGCCTTTAAAAAAGCCCTCCACCCCTGAAGCAATAAGGCTCTTCATAGATCTCGTTATGTTGCTGTGACGCAGAGGTTTGCAGAAGTAATTTGGAGCCTGTGTGTTAATTAGCCCGCAGAACTTTCACGGTATATAGTCAAATAGCACGCAGCTGCCAAAACGGCAAGTCTCAGCATTTAAACAGAAGCACCTGGCTGTCAGCTCTGCTGTTTATATTGTGTAAGGATGGGTTTCAGTCACTGTTTACCCTGGAAGCCACTGGTCAGGTTTGACGTGCCAGTGAGCATCTTGCTCATCTTCATAACTGCCGTGGCATTTCCAATCAATCTCTGACTGGCTGATTGAAGAGTGGTGCGCTGTCCATGTGCGTGCACACGTGTGGCGTGACGTGTGACGTTTTTAAGCGCTGTTTGTTTCTCTAGAAGCAGGAATTACCCTTTAGGCTCCACACACGCACGCACAATTTGAAGAGTTATGTCATGCCATGAAACATTTAGTTCGTTCTGTAAAGCACTGCATGTCAATCTACAAACTAAACAATTAGATTCGTATCCTCTTAAATTGTGGAGGTTTTCCAATTATAGCTTCTATATTTGCTGATTATTTGCTGCTGGTGTTCAGCAGCTGGGATGGTGGAGAAATGTTTGACAGTAGAAGTTTTGCTGTAATGCGGATGGGGCAGTGTTCCAATCCGATAAGTAACCCAGCTACAGCTTTGTAAAAGTGTATGCCTGTTCAGAGATGAACTAACTGATCAAATATCAAACTTTCATCAAAACAAAAAACCTCCAAAAAAACAAGGGTTGTCTGTGTAAAGGTTTAGGCACCGTTGAAGATGTTCCACTAACACGAACTAGGCACTTGAAATTTAATGTGAGGAAAATGAAATCAAACATATAATGCTTACAAGCGAATGTGTTGCTGTTAGATACTAAAGGAAAACTCACATGCTTCTCATTTTCCATGACAAATCTTCTAGAGAAGGCAGACTGATATCATTTCTGGTAAGTTAAGCCTGCTTGGATACACAGTTTGTTTGTAGCTGGATTGAAACAAGGGTATTATATTAATAATACAATGGTATCATGGTGATTCAGCCAGTCTGTTGACCCAACCTCATGGGGGGGGGGGGGGGGGGGGGGGGGGGGGG
>JAUZST010004523.1:0-16260 GCA_034779995.1 Parotocinclus haroldoi | reverse complement strand
ATGTTACATAAATTATAGCACGTCCCGTCTTGTAATATAGGGCATGTTCGATTAATCAGACCAGCCGGTTATTAGGACCAAAACGATCCCCTGATGTGGTGTAATTAACCGGAATTAACTGTATGTATGTATATATATAAATTTGAGTGTGTTTGTGGGTGTGTTTTTGGGTGACTGTGGGGACTGAGATACCGCTGTATATAACTGTGGATAAAAAAAGCATTAATAAATATGGGGAGTATTGTCTTGTAAACGTTTTCATATTCGCAATGCAGCTACTAGCTACCTGGGTTGTTAGTCAAGCAGCGTGGCTACATAAGGTGGGTTGGTTGAGAGCATGACAATCAGGCTCACTCATGACAGATTTGTGTATTAATTTATTAGCATACTTATAGTAATATATATTACCACGCTGAGTAACTTGCCTTCGATTTGTTACATCAGTAAAGTACTGAGAACCAACATCATCTCTCTTCTTGCCAGGAATTCGAAGGTGAGCCAGTTAGCCAGCATCGCACGCGAACTAATTCATTTTGTGACTGGCGGAAATAATGCCACTGGCCAATCAAGTGGTTAGACATTTATTTTTCCTGACCTCGGGCCATCGGCCCTTTGGTCATGTTGAACCCTGTCTATATGTAAATTGAAGGGAACCATGAAGAGCACTGGCGATCATTTAAGACACTTTCTCATTTCAGTGGCCATTCAGCTGGAATATGTCTGTTTCTTGGGAATTTGTTTGATTCTAGAAGTCTTCAAGCAAGCAGGAACGGTTCAGTAAAGTAATGACTAGGTTTGTAACAATAAACTCCCGATTTGATTTCCTTACGATTTGTGTTTGTGGAGTGGAAACATTGTAAGCGCCGTGCATGTTCTTGATTTAAAATTGCAAATAAAATGTTCTATTGCAGCGTCACCGTATATTCAATAACCGAGTAAATTCCTTTTAATTTCACGTTATGTGTCCTTGTAAAGAAATGTTAAACAATAGAATCCGTAGTCTGCGGCAATTGATATAAATTAGGAGTTTTAAATGCTTGGAGGCATGAGTGAGCCCTCTGGTGTCCACCAAATGGAACTGCATTAGATGACCATTTCTTATATATGGCTCCATCAAATAGCTAACGCGAATATCTTGTCTTTCTGTCTCTTTTTCTTTCTTTCTTTATTGAATGAAAATATATCAAAGTTAAATTTTTAGGCAATGCACCGAATTTCGTTGTGTAGAACACAATGGCAGAAACGAACCTCAAACCAGTTGGTCAGAATGCATAGTTCCATCCCAACTAATGACTGAACTGGTCAGTAAGAACTGCCTGAGTAATGTTGTGCATGAGACACAGTCTGGGCCTGCAGATGTCCTTGTCTTGTGTTTCCTCAGGATCCAACTGATCTGCCGTTCCGTTTTAGTGATAGGAGGGGAAGGAAGTGCCCGATTCCTTACACTAGTGAATTTGTCATTTGTATAGATGGCATTTTGACTGCTGGAACAACCAAAAGGACAGGCATTACATGAAAAATGCTCAGTTGTCCCTAAGGCCCCCAGACTCCCTTCATAAGTCCCAGCACACCTGTAGGCTTTTTTCTTAACTGAATGCAGTTGTGCCAGATTGACGAGAACCAAGGAACAACCCTAGACAGGGTGCCTATCCATCGTAGGGCACACGCACACAGTCGCACACTAAGGGCCACTTAAGAGACACCAGTTAACCTAACATGCATGTCTTTGGACTGTGGGAGGAAACCGGAGTACTCGGACGGAGTAAACCCACACAGACTCGGGGAGGACACGGAGACTTCACACAGAAAGGACCCAGGCCGCTCCGCCCTGGGATTGAACCCAGGACCTTCTTGCTGTGAGGCAGCACTGCTACCCACCGAGCCCCCCGTGCTGATCAAATATTTATGATTATTATCTGAGGTAGAATAATGTCTGTTGTGATAAACTGATTTGGTGTTCATATGTGGCATTTCTATATTGTTTATATATCGCTGTATTGTGACTTGCTGTGATTAAAAATGAACTGCTTGCTTTTCTCTTGCTTTAAGGAATCTGCAAGGATTTGGGATTCTGCATGAACAGCACTCTTCCTTTCCCCGTCATCTCACAATGCTTGGGCTACAGGAAACGCGACCCGCAGGGACGACTCCCATTAAAACCTACAGCTGTCTTGCGTGCTCGGCGACTTTTTCTGGTTTAGCGTCTTTCTTGGTCCATCAGGCGTCTCATGCCAGCAATGCCTCGGACCCACCGATGGTTACGTCACCCACATGCAGTCGCTGCGATAGCACGTTTGCAAGCCACGAACTTCTTGAAGAGCACTCCTGCACGGCGTTGCCTCCAACCGACTCGCACAATGTCTGTAAAACTGAAAGTGGGGAGGAGTTCGAGGAATGCGGTGCTTTTCAGGAGCAGGAGCAAGAAAAGCTACAGACAATGGAAATGTTGGCGCACCCGAAGAAGGAAAGTTTCGACGCGGACGTTAAGACCGCTGAAGGGTACAGCCATTTTCACCTAGCTGAAGTACCTTCTTGTAAGAACTCCCCGTCTCCTGCGCCTACTGAAGACACCTTCCCGCAGGGCTCTCATCCAGTTTCCGAGGATGACCGAAACGATTGTTTGTCTCTTCCTGACACACCCACTGAAGGGGACGAGGATGAACTGGAACCGCTAAGCCTAACCTGTCCGTCAACACCTCCAGAAGCACAAGATCAGTCCTTGGAAAACGATGCTGAAAGCGACAAATCCGAGGATCCGAACATATGCGTCATTGACAGCGACGAATCTTCAGACGAAAGTCAGAAGTCGACGTCGGGAAATAAAGCGCTTCTTAAAATGGTAGCCTCTGCCTACATGAACCACAGACAACCGGACCAAATTACATGGGGCCAAAAGATGAGGGCCCAGCCCCCCCGAAAGGTTTCACCGAGGGCACCGTTCCAGGCTCCCGTCGCTATGGCAACATCGAATTCGGAATGGGACGCGAGCCCGTCCACACACGACGCGCCTAATCGAGAGGAGTTCCCACCGTCACGCAGCCAACCTATCGTGAAGCCTAGCAAGACGTTCTCCAAAAAGTACTTAATATCGACAACAAAGACGTTGTGTCCTGTGGTAGCGCTCGAGACTCACCTGAAACTAATCAAGGACAACGTCGAAGGTCGACACCAGTGCGGCATATGCCGCAGGGTTTTCCAAGACAAGGACAGCCTGATAATGCATCATGTTTTACACAGGAAGGAAAGGGTTAAATTTTGTCGCCGGTGCCAGCAGTTTGTGATAAGCGTAACATCTGTTCCAGATAGCCACGTCTGCATTGGCTCGCACGCTAAAAAAGGCACATCTTTGCCCACGGTGCTGCAACCAAAGAAATTATTCCACTGTCTGATGTGCAATCGTAGCTACACGCGACGCTACAGACTTCGAACACACAACTGTCAGGGAATAGGAGCAGCAATAAATAATAATAATAATAATAATAATAATAATATCTATCCTGTCAATGCTGAGTCTAAGGCAAGAGACATACTGGTATCGATAAATCAGCGTTCGATATGCCATACAAATGTTGGCGTCAACACAGAGGTGCCCGTAAAGTCGGAACAGACCGCAGAGTCTGCGATAGACGTAGAATATCATTTGGGATTCGGGACGAAACCTTCTCCAACCCTTCTCAAGTTTGCCAGACTCTCAAACGGCGATGAAGCTGTTAAAAAAGAAGACGATGCCGAAGCGACGCGGGTTCCAGTGAGGGACAAACGCGAGCCGACCGACTCCTTGGAAGGAGGCCAATGGACCGTCCCGTTGGACGACACCGAAGTCGATTTGCTCAGCGATGAGGACAGTTGTAATGCCGTGGAGTCGAGCAAAGAAAACCCGGACGAAGAGGTCGTTTGTATAGATCCGCCCGTCAGTTGCATCATGAACGCGATACCTTCTCATAGAGATTATCGAGTGCATGTTTCCGAAGTGGGTGTGAAGAGGTTTACCTGTAACCGATGCCAGAGGAGCTACTCGCGGCGTTTCACTCTTATTCAGCACCTTAAGCTGTGCAGGACCGTCAAGTTTGTGGAGGCCAATTCTTCAGGCAAGATGTTACCCGCTGTCCTGGCATTAAAGAAGAAGTTTCCGTGCCCCAATTGTGGTGTCCTGTTTACCCGCAAAGACAATATGAACATGCACCGAAAGAGATGCCAGCTATTGAGAAGGCCCAACACGGAGGGTTATACGATGTTGCAAAAGCAAAACCATTCGAGCTCGGACAACGTGTTTGTTCTGCCGCCTGGTTCCAAGAACCAAACCGGGCAAGAGGGTAGCAATAACAACGCTGCTGGTGGAAGCTGGGGCATTATGTCATTGCCATCTGTGCTTCCCAGAAAAGTGACTTGCGAGTGCGGAGCTGCTTTCACTTGCCCTAGGCTTCTGTTCGAGCATTTGCAAATGCATGCCATGGAGACCTACATCTGCTCAGTTTGCGGAGAGAATTTGCGATCTTGGGCAGCTTTCGAAGCGCACCAGCGCCTACACGCACCGCCTTCTCAGCAGAACACCGAGACCAAAGGGTTACAGCAGCAGCAGCAGCAACAGCAGCAGCAGCAGCAGCAGGCGGCACATGCGCAGCTTCAGCAAGCTCCACATTTTCAATCGGCAGAACAAGATCTGAAAAAGAAGCCTCAGAGTCCTGGGTTGCCAAATTTCAATCACAGGTCTCTCCTTGGGCCGTACGTTTGCCACAGGTGTAAAAAGGTTTTCAGGCAGCGCAAGTATTTGCTTAAACACCTGAGAGTGAGCTGTAAAGGAGAAGTTGCCGTTCAACACAAACACTCGTGCTGCCGGTGCGGCATGGTTTTCCAGAGCTCCGTGGCTCTCGACGTTCACATGCGCGTTAACGCTTGTACTCCGGCCTTCAAACCTCTTCGCTGCCCGGTGTGTGTGAGCTGGTTCAGTAGCCTGGATGGACTTAAGAGACACTTGTTGTCCCACAGCCAAAAAGAGGATCTGTCTTGCCAGATCTGCGGGTGTAACTTTGTGAGCCATTCGGCACTCGAGGAACATAAGAAGAGCGTCCATGGAATAAACAAGGCCACCGAGTTAGCTGCTGTAACGGCGCCGCAAATTTCGCAAAGCGGCTCGTTGGACGTCTTTCGCTGCCACCTGTGTCAACGGAGTTACGCTAAACTTCAGTCTCTGAAAGACCATCTAAGGAAAGTCCATCGACCGAAAGGTCTTCTTATCAATGCTGGCATGTTCGAGCCCAGATTCGCCCAGCAAAGCCAGTCCAAACAGTTTCAGTGTCAGGTTTGTGCCCGTACCTACCCAGATATTCAGTCGCTAAAGAACCACAGGCGGAGGGTCCACCGTGCTCTAGGAGGAGGCTTCCAGCCCTCTAGAGGAACTCTGCAGCAAAGCCATTTCAGTCAGTTTCAGTGCCAGATCTGTTCACGCGGGTACCCGGATATAACGTCTTTGAGAAACCACAGGAGGCGTGTCCATCACATCTTGGGCGGTCTTGGTTTTGGTGCTGAAATACACAAGGGGATCGTGCATCAACACCTGGAAAACCCGTTTAAATGTCAGATTTGCCAGCGCAGTTATCGCAACCTAGTGTGTTTACAGGACCACAAAAGAAAGGTGCACCGCATTGTGACGGAAACATCTGATCCGCCAAAAGAGGACACCACAGATACTGAACAATCACAACCAGCGGTTCTTCCCGTCACAGATCCCAGTGAGAGCGTTTCACAAGACTAACGCTGCTGCCTGTTGACTAACCTCATTGAGGGCCACTTTTTGATTTTTATTTTTTCCTTTACGTGTGGTTCGAGCTGAAAACTGACCCTAGACGTGTAAATATGTTGGGGAAGATAGTAAAGCTAATACGTGTATTTGTTGGGCACTTAGTAAACCCCTTTGTTGGCTAGAAAATCTCCTTGGCTTATTTCAGTAATTGCATCATTTAGTGACGGGTGGTACACCGGTAGAAATTTGTAAAACCCGTAAGCAAATTTCATATACTCTTTGTACTCTGGTTATACAAAGTCATAATGATTCATGTATTTCCTTGTGAGTGTTTTTTAAAGTGGCTCGAATTCATGCTAATTACTTTGCCAGAAAAGAATACAGGCAGGGTAGTTTGGTGTATCTTCCATTTTTAAGTTGGCTAGCTGATGAAGCTTTAAATCTGCTTGGGAAATGGCAGCTATGACCGTTTATCAATGGCAAACATGCGGAGGAACACTAAACTGCGGGTTACATGTGTAGATTTTTTTTTTTAACTTGGGACGTGCATCTAAATGTAAAATACATTTTTACAGGTAATTTAACTGAAAACAGAAGGCAATTAGAAGACTTCTCATTCTATGACATCAGCTCAATTTGTATCGCCTAGTTCTTAGTGGTTGTCCTTCCACTGGCTTTGCACTTGGCAGTCATTTCAAATGAAGCCAATAAATCATTGGCTGGTCTGGCTAGGCACTGCAGTATTTGGCTCAGTAGGTCAGGTTGCGACCAACACGGATTCTGTGTTAAGAATGTCCGCCTGAAATAAAGGATTTCAAACAAGGCTGAAGAAAGAAAAGAAACAAAATTCTCAGCTTGGCGAACAAAGGCTTCAACGTGGTGCTCAGAGAGGGTTTCACCTCTGACCGCTTCAGACAAGGGGTTGAAATAGCGGCGCGTGTGGTTTAAGCAAATGTACGACAGGTAAGAGGAATAAATACTCTTTCAGATCAATGGGAGGTCGAAAATGTAGTTTACGTTCAGCCGAGTATTTTTCATTTTCAATGCTCGTCTTTTATCCAATGAATAATTCGAGTGCCGATGAATTATTTTTTATGCATTTGGAGATTAAATTTAGTTTGCTTTGCTGGAACTGAAATATTATTATATAAATAAAAGATTTGAAGGCTCATGTAACCATCAACAATATGACGCAGCTGAATAATGTGCATCATTGCAGAATTGGGATGGCCTAGAGGCAGGTTCCCTGCTGTCCGTGACCTCCAGAGACGCTGACTCTGAGGTCAAACCGGGTCAAAACATGAAAGAAATGCATAGGGTGAGAATATTGCCATACTTTTCTATCAAGGAAAAATCCTACCTTGTGTCTGTATATCCAAAACCCTCCCTACCAACTTCCTACTTTCCGATTGTCTGATTCCGGTTGTTGTCTGCAGATTGAAAGGGGCGGAGTCTCTTGAACGTGAGCAGGGTCTCATACCTCACATGCACTACAATATAAAATAAAAAAAAAACCATGAACTCACTATCACTGAATGAAATGAAAGTCTGGTAGTGCGTTAGTGGTTCTGATAGCAGGGTTATGGTTTAGAATATAAGATTTTACATTGTATGCAATGGATTATAGTCTGGATTTGTCTGCGCAACTGCTTTTGTAATAGCAGTGTAGTATGAAGATTTACAACACTACATGGATTAATTACATGATATGGTTTGTATGGGTCTGTCAGGAAGCGCATGGCTTGATCTGGAGGGAACATTGGGCGGGTTTCTGAAAGGGACGAGTGAGCAAGTGGATGATAGTAAGGTAAGAAGGTAAGAACAACTTGAGGTGCAGTGATGGCTCAGTGGTCGAAGCTCTGGATACTAATCCAAGCTTGAGTTCATATCCCATCTTCTCCTCACCCTGTCACTTCTGGACCCTTGAGCAAGGTGCTTTGGACCATTCACTGTCTAGTGTGCCCAAGGAAAGGAAATGTTTTTTCTTAACATTACACAAATATTGCTGGTGAGAACAGCACGTATATAGCCTAGTCACTCGGTGTTGAATTGCTGTAATCATCACCCAAAGCTAGTTTTTTTACAACGTCCCACACGTTACACATTTTCGTCCATTATTCCCATTTCAAGTCTAATTGCCCATCACTAATAACTTACCCAAATGCAGACATTATTTTTGGCTCATCTATTCAAGTCCCGTTTAGCTACCCACATCCAGGCGCTGTTTCCGGGTGTATGTAGCTTAGTGGGATTACCCAGTGTGTCAAACATATATTTGTAATAAAAGCTTAATATCTATTTTTTTTCCTCTTTACATTAGAACCCTGTCTATCCTTGCAAGGGCTCGCTGTTCAGGCATTGGGGGATGATTCTCCACCCCTGTATGCCCTCCCTCAGACACATCGAGTCACGCTGGTGTGATGCCTGAAGTTGCCAGCCTGTACTGTTGGGACTCAAACCTGGGTGTCTGCAGTGGTCGGCTGGCATAGCGTTATATACCCCCTGAGTCCTTGTTGCTGGTCAGGGTTGCCTGAGAGTTGAAAGTCCATCCATATTTCGCTAGGCACAGGAAAATATATAAGTGGAATGAGACGATGACATGAACAATCATGTCTGTGTGAAGCTCAGCCCAGCCAGAAGTCACCACAGTGACTCAAACAAGGGTCACCATTGCATACATAGCTGTACCACCTGAGCGCCTTCGTATTTTATGTCTAGTTAAAATACTTCTGTTACGTCACATGATGCAACGTGAGTTTACCCGGCCGATTAAGGACAGTGATGGGTTTGGTAGGTTTTATTAACCTAACATCACACTCTGATATTACTAAGTGCTTGATTGTCTAATCGTTATAATCGTTAACCCCAGCTATATTTGTAAAGAAATTTACCCATCTGCTTTGTCAAATTCTAAAACGGGGTTCGGATTAAATTTTCCCTTGAGGTATGCAATCAGACGAAATACATTTAAGATATTTAAACTGGGACCGAACTTACACGTTCAATCTTAGCATTAAATGTATATACACCCGTCATCTAAAAACTCACAAGCTCACAATTTAGTATAAAGTTTGCCATAGAAAGAAATGGTGTCTGTAACCTGTAGGCAAAAGTGATTGATTAATTGAGTTTTAAATCGCAGTCTAAAATGGTGTTCTGCTCGGCGAGTAATACTGAGGAGTGTTGGCCCTTTCTTAGTGAGATAATGTTGTGTAAATCCTGATGCAAGAAGGGTACATCTTTTTTTTTTGTTTGTTTGTTTTTTTTAGTTTTTAATCTACAGAAATAAAAAGTCGTCAGATTTTTTTCTGTAGTGATTTTTACAATGGAGCATCATCTCAAAGCAGCGTTACGATGTTAGATTATTTATTTCTTATAATATCTAGGGCCAATACTAACTCGAGCAGGCTTGTATGTTATAAGGAAGAAACCTTGAGAGGAACAAGACTCAAAACGAGACCCATCCTCTTTGGGATGTCCAAGTGCAGCGTAGTTGCATTGCAGTTGGGATGTCATAACAGTGTTGTAAGTATACAGTGTCTTGGCTATTTAATCAGTACCAGAACACTCCAGTATCCCATATAGCATTGCTCCCATCTAATAACTTAGTATGTATAATTAATCTGGGACCCTGAATCTCAAGATCCTATGCCTTTCTACGAACTGTGAAAAACTAAAAGGTTTGTACTGTGTGTTGTTTACAGGCTGCTACAAAGAAACTGAAAATGGTCTCCAGTCTAGAAAGGAACGGACCTGTCAGCACTTCTCTAGGGACCAATTGCACAGGTACATCTGCAGATCATCCAGAAGCCCCACAGACTGCACAGTTACATTCAGGTTCCTCATCAGCAAGCCAAACAAAACCGTCTGGTGCCGCGTGGACGCTAACTCTGAATAAAAAGGCTGTTTCTCCTTTACCCTTAGTCATGTTCCTGCCAGTACCCTCCACGTCTGCCAAGGGGAGCGTCCCAAGTCCTCAAAATCAGGTTTCAGAGGCCACAGAGTCGAGTCTTGCATCTGCACACAGCGATGAAATTCCTTTAAACCCTACGAGCCGCTGTATGAAAACTGAGCCCGCGAAACCAGAACAGTTACTAAACAACGCAAGCTCCATTCCTGCTACGAAGCTTCTGATACCTTTAACAATGAAGATTTCTTCCAAATTAAGGCTTTCGATGTCAGAACAGCCCGAATCAGATGTCGATGTGAAGCCAGTTTTGCACATTCCACAGGACACCACAGAGACGAAGGACAGAAAGGCAGGTCTCTCAAGCGTTAAGACTGAAGCAGCAGCCATTCCAGAGCTACCCTTAAGCTTGGTGAAAGTTAAAACCGAACCAACAGAAGAGTACATCGAGCAAGGAAGGCAGGTTCTGGAGGACTTCACCTCCAAGCCTGAGCAGCTAATGATGGACAATGGGAAAAATCTTCTTGTTGCTGGGAAGTGCCATAGTGATGACTTTGGTTCTTCAAAAATGAAGCCTGATATTACACGGATTAAAAAGGAACCCGAACCATGGGATGAGGACCCGAAATCTTCCATTCGTTGCCTTCCTGAGTTCTCAGTTAAGACGGACAAGTCGTTCAAAGAAGAGACAATGCGAAAAGCAATTAAATCTGAAGATCAGGACTTGGAGAGATTTGAAGGGAAAGATGTAGTGCAGTGTGAGACTTGTGGGAAAATGCTCTTAGAAACCGAGTTTGACCAACACTCCAAGGAGCATTAAGCTTCCTAAATGTTTAGGTACTGGGCTCTGCCTATTGCCTCTTTCACACTACACCTGGGTAATTATCAGGTTACCAGGTTGTGCTCTTTTACATGGTGACAGCTGACATACCGCGAATGTGCTTTTCTGTACCGTTACATCATGCTGACGGGGGATTTACGTTGATTCAGTTGCATTTACTCATTTAGACTAGAACAGGATTACAAACAATGCAGTCTTACAATCCAAACAGTTGTGGGCTAAGGGTCTTGCTCAAGGACCTACAAGCGTGAGCTTTGCAGAGAAGGGATTCACTGTCCAGGACCTGTGCCACCACTGTCCTATGATGGGCTACACCAGCAGTTCCTTCTTTTGCGAATGACCTTTATTTCCGGTTATTGGTTTCGGGTGATGGGGAAATAAGTTATAGTTAATTAACCTCCCTTAGAGATCTTATTTAAACTGTTTTTAGGCCGCCCATTGTTAGGTTTAAAACATGCCCTGTTACAGAGCGTTTTAAAACTGCCTTTACAAGGTATAGTCCAAGAGATTAAAGACTAGGGGACTCTCAACATTCCAGTCAATAGTCCAGTACAGGTACTCTTCGTTTTACAGTGGTCCGATTTCTGGATTCAACTTTATGATCGGAATCTGATAATAAAAATACATGCATTGAGCAGAAACCATACTCTGACTTTTGAATTTCGGGTTTCCCCCAGGAAAGTGTTATGCAGTACGATACTCTCATGCGCGCTCTGGTGCTAAAAAAGTAATCAGCAGTGTGCGACATGGGAAGTTACATGATGGGAGTGATGAGAGCTGGAAAATGTAGTGAGGAAAAGCTGCGGTGACGACGACTATTTTTGTTTTTCACATTCATCTATTCTTCCCCAAAACCAAACCAGAATCAAATGTAAAAAAAAAAAGACAAATATCTGTTAAGTGTCACTTGAAATAACCTATTGTTTTTCTAAATTACAGCTCCATCCAGCCAACTGCAGAATTAGTGTCATCGTTGGTGAAATGATTATTAGAAATTGTGTTACATATAATATAATGATTGTGATAATTTGCTTGATATTTGAAACTTGAAATTGAACCTTTAATTAAATTTGGTCTAAAATGTATTATTAGCCATCATGTTCCCATGTAGTTTATTCCTCTTGTCTCAGCTTTTCTTTATCCTGGTCGGTGCTGCTTTGGATTTCAAAGCCTAGACTGGATGCAAATCCATCACCCTAGGCTTGCAGAGGTCGTTCCCCTTTTCCAGCTTCAGCTCCCTCAGACACCGCCAGTTAACTACACAACTCGTACAAAGTAATAATAATGAAATTACTTTTAGCCCTGATTAAATGATAAAATATCCCTGTATGTTTGTGAGCAGTGTACATGTAGGACGCCCGACCCACTCTGACGTAACCCAGGGCGAGCAAAATGCCGCTGCACCACCAAATCCAGTGTTTCCTAACATATTTTTATTTTACTTATCTGAGTGTTTAGAAAGGTTTCAGTTATACAGATGTTCCGCTTTCTCTTTGATTCTAAATCAGAAGTGTGAAGGTGAGAAGTTTCCTCTTCGGCTCACTTTCGTTCAAATCACAGAGCTGAAATGTCATGAACTTGTTTCTGTGATGGGTGTGTACTTGGGTTTGGATTCTTACCATGCCACATTATCCAGCCATGATCCAATTGTAGCGTCTTGGCCGAAGCAGTTGGATTTTCATTTTAAATCTGATGCTTTATGAATCCATACTGCCATGTGTTCTTACAAGATTTCCAGGGTCTTTGAAGGAAGACAACAAAACAGTTACGTCCTACATCATAGGCCGTACAAAATTTAGCTTGTCCCAATTTTGACCACAGAACCCAGTTTAAGTAGCTTCTAATAAACTCTAGGAACATTCTTTCGTTCATGTGAATAAAATGATCTTAGTGAGATGTTTCAAAATATTTACTAGTAGTAGACATAGTTAAATAAAATAAAATAAGATACTTTGTGACCCCAGAATGAACCACGTTACTCTCCAAAACATGATCCTTGGATTTTTGCCTCTCGAACCATCAAACCTCCTGACTGTGCATGGATTCATACTCGGGTTTATTACAGTTCTGGGCCTTTAATTTCCTGGGCAGTTTCATGTAGCAGTAATACACCGTGATGGATTAAGCATTTGTTGCTTGCTTTTACTATCACTTTATCCTGGTCAATCGGTCATGGTTTGGATCGGGGTTACTCTTGTAGTAATGAAGCCCCGTTTCATAGCTAGCCTGGCCAAAAGGCACCACTGCGAGTCAAACCCTGGTCTCTCTGTTGGTGGGGTATGAAATTGCTACAGTGCCACCTGAGCTCAGGTGGATTAACAATAGTTAAATAGAAATCATCATGCTGTAAGTTGTGATTCATTCGATTTTTCTGTGGGTGGTGTTAACTTTGAGAAGAAGCATGCAACTACGTACGTTTGTATTTATTTCATTAGGGGTTTTTCCTCGCGCTATCGGTGTAAGGTTGGGGTAATGTATTTGACGTTCTTATTTATTCTCTTGCAGCTGGGGATCTAGAAAACGTTCTTTTCATACCTTTAAGCTGCTCTTCTGTCGTTTCGCCCATGTTCCTCTCCATAGTTATATGATATCTCAGCTTTTTCATGCCATAACCTGAAACTTACCCTGCAGCTTATCTCGATTTTGACTCTGAGGAACGTTTACACGTAACCTTTACCGTGTAAATCCCAGTGTTTATGTGTAAAATTGTGAAAGGGGGTTTTGTCACTTTTACTCATCCAGGAAACTTGATTTAAAAGTACGGGTTAGTGTAGCACCGAAAATGCATTAAGTTGATGTGCTATCACCATGTACTCCGAGAATCCTTACTAGTTAATGGTTTCACACTGACCTGATTGAGAAAATGATGGAATAAACTCAGCATACGCATGGTTTGATGTGTATGCAAACAGAGAATGCGGTTGAATTCTTTTACACAGTGTTTATTTGGCTTTGGTATTTGATTTGACATTACATTGTATGTACAGTTTGGGTGGACTAATAAAATTCTAGTCCCAAATAATACAGGTCTCATTACCTCTATAGTTTAATACCTGATGTCATAGATCGATGCTGATCCTCAAATGTTAAGTAAAACAACGAATAAACTAGAAAGTGATTTCTTTGAACCCTAATGACCGATAATTGTAAAACTGTGACTGCATGAGCTTGGAACACCAAAATGTTTTGGTGTTCCTTCTGGGGCTTACATTTGCAGCTAGTGAAAACCGGGATAGGTACACACGGCAAAAAAACTTGACCAGAAAAAGGGCGGTAAAAAACCTGAATAAATGTTTTACATATTCACAGTCCAGGATGTCACATCTACAAAAACATCTCTCCCAAAGACGAGTATTCCATTAATTAGGATGAGCTGGGAGTAGGGGACTGTTCATGTTTCATATATGCTTAACGCTCAAAGTATCTGTTTTAGTTGGTCAAAAATGCGTATGACATTCAATGAATTAGAGATTCTGAAAGCAGGAAAAGGGTAGAAAAGCATTCTGAAATAAAATACCAGCGATAGCTTGCTAAAGGAAAAAAAAAAAGATGGAAGAAGTGTATTTGGTTAACGAAAACTAGGATCACCTAACACCTCAAAGAGTAAAACTTGTGGTAGGCTAGCTGAGTGTTATTGCTGGCCGTGGCCATCTCTTTATAACTCCGTCTTCCATCTTCAGTGCGATATTTCAGGAAGATCAAATCATCTCCACAGTCACAAGTTTCAATCCAGTAGAGGACCTTTGGGATGTAGTAGAACGGCAGATTTGTATCATGGATGTTCAGCTGACAAATCTGCTGCAACTATGTGATGCTCTCATGACAATATGGACCAAAATCTTTGAGGACTGAGGCAGTTCTAGTGGCAAATCAGGTACAACCTGGTACCAGCAAGGAGAAACATCTAAAAATGGCCACAAACACGCGTGTGTGTGGACCTGGAAAGATAAAGGAATAAAAGACACTATTATAAGAACTATTGGAATTGAAGTAAATAAAATGATAGATAAATAAATAATTTTTAAACCTATTTTCGGTCTGATTTTGATCTCTTGCATTAGTGTATATGCAGAAGACGTTTTCAGATATTTTCAAGAGATTTTAGACATTTGTTAGCTAAATTAATGTTTTAAGCTATATACCTTAAATAGGAAGCTTTATTTTTTTTAAATCATGAATTAACCATTAATAATAAAATGGTTACGAGCTGTGGTCATTTCTATAAACATTGAATCGTTTCCTTCTAAAACTGAACCAGAGCGCTTTTATGTAAACCTCAGTGTTTAAAGGTGTGATTGAGCCTATACAAGATTTTAATTTCATTTAATTTTGGAATACATATATTGGTGTATTTAGAGAAATTGTAGCATTGCTTTGTTTTTAACATAAGTACTAACTTATAGGTGGAATAAAGAGTGGAAAAAGCGTGGTTTATGATCTAGCTGTTGTATCCTTTGATACTTCCTGAAGGTAGCTGTTGCTCTTGAGCAAAGTCGATTGCAGCACAGCTTTAGTGGAGTGCACCTGTGCGGAACACAAAAGAGGGTGAGTGTTTAAGTAATTATTCTTGCTCTTTTGGACTTTCTGTTGGCATTTCTGTGCAAATGAGCAACGTTCATGAGGGTTTTGTTACTAATCAGTGATGCAGCTTCCAGTTACACTATTATAGTTGTCAGATTCTAACTTCGGGCTGATGTAGTGTAGACCTAGTTGTTTTTAGGGCACAGTATTATACTGGTTACTTCGAACATCTGTTTAACTTTCTTGCACAAATATATAACTTAATAAATTCTATCGTGGCCTTTTTAGGGGATTTTTCATAAAGTTCATAAAAATTGTAGGTAAACTTCAATGCATTTGTCACAATATGAATTCAGTATAAAGACCTCGCTGCCAGTGAGTGATTTACCACCGCCAGGAAAACTGTACTGTGACATTTCAAAGTAAAACTGGAAACTGCTTGCCAGTTTTAATATGAACTTTCACAGTTTGACCATAAATAATTTGGACACTTCATGGTTCCGTTGTCAAATTTCCCAGTACATTTTTTCCTGGGCTGAGTTTTGTTTGCATTTTGTTTGCAATATGTGTTATTATGATTAGTAGAAGTATTAGTAGTAACATACAAAAAAAAAATGCTTTTTCTCATTTGTCCTGTCAGAATAGCAGTAGAACGGAAAAAAAACCCGTCATACACAGTGATTATATGAGATGTTTCACATCACATAATTACCCACAGACACAGAACTTCACCTACACGGCGTTCTTTGTGTGGTAAGAGGAAATAATTTGAAGTGTTGCGGTTGAATAGGCTTCCCAACAACGTTTTCTTTCTTTTCATGGTCAACCAAGTTAACAACATTAAAAGCAAACAAATGTATAGAAAATTCTTATTATGTTTAGAATAATTGAAAAAAAACTGTTAGGAATTTGTGGCGGACAGATTTGTGGCATCACGTAATACGGTAGTTTTTCATTTGATAAAATGGAAATGTTTGAACTGAACAGAAGTTGTTTAGCCTTAATTGGTGTTGCTTCTCTACAAAGCATTTTATCTGTCCTAGTAAATGATATGGCTTTAAGATAGACTGTGACTCTGATGAGCGATACCAAGAACATCACATACACACTTTATTATTATGGATGGTAACTGGAACAAAACATGGTGACTTGACAGGCGACACATGACAGGTAGATATTAAAACAAAATAAATATCTGCAGAAATGGGAATGTTCAACCTCTTAGTATCTATCGCTAATCCTAGTATCCTA
>JAUZST010004522.1:0-16261 GCA_034779995.1 Parotocinclus haroldoi | reverse complement strand
CACACACACACACACACACACACACACACACACACACACACACACACACACACACACACACACACACACACATATACTGAACATACTGCTGGTGGGGATGAGATCTCTGTCTGGGATGAACAGTTTGTAGCCATAGTGTTTCTCTAAAACATCAGGGAGGATTTCCAAAGCAAAACGTTCTTCATCCTGCAGCTCCTGCCCCCACTGATCCAGTTCGACTTTGCTGTAGGACAGGTAAGCATCATACTCCTTATGACCTGAGATAAATAGAGAGAAGGACATTATAAATGTCTTACAACAGTAATTGTCTAGGCCTTGACTGCTATGGATAAATCCTAAACACCATATTGACCCTTCACGGACATGAATTCTCATTTTTATAAAATACAATAATGATCATTTTTTTCCATATTATGTAAAATTTCCACATTTACGCTAATTAAAACACAGAGAATGATTAAAACAATGCAATATTTCACAATACAGTATATGTAAAAGATCTGTAAATGATCACAACAGGAAAATGCATTAAGTAAGCCTATTAAACAAACTGAATACTGAAGCTTATTAAAAATGTATAAAATATATAGGGTGACTTTTTGCAAAGGCTGCAAAAAAACTTTTTTTTAGGTTTCTTCGTTGTTGTTGATGTCATATTCGGATGACCACTATGTGGTTTGGTGTCCACAGTCCCGATTTCTCAGAATTTAACTATGAGGGATGCAACAGTGCTGTGTGAAATTGGTGGTCTTTCTTGTTGTTTTAGTTCGTGGATATGAAATGGCAGCTGCGTTTTACAGACATTAGAATCACCAATTCCATCTTCAGTTACCTGTGATGAACAAGAAAAGTTTTAAAATTTCTGTGTTGGCAACTTTTGAACCACAAGAGAGATTGCAAAACCGATTTCAATCGATTTTGGCAATCGATTTTTGAGACAATTCTGGTTTTCTTTGATATGCTGCATGACCACTGTTCCATTGGAAAACTTGCCCTTGATCCAAAATGGTGACTTTCAGATGGCGGTCATATTTCGGACGTTGCCTGAAAAATAGGACCCCTTATCCATTACTTACTGGGGTATTCGGATTATATTTTCCATTTTGTTTCTGAAATAAAAGGGTGTCCTGTGACTTTTGACTAAACCTATATTCATGCTTTTACAGTGTCTTCATAACTGAGGAGAAACATGATATAATTGGCTAATACCACTTTTCCATGTGTGTTATAGTGATGCGCTCACACACAAAATGATATACTAAGAGACAGAGGAAGATCCATGATCCTTCAAATGATTGGCACTAATTTGACAGTCATTGCTCAGCAGTTCAGGTACTGGAATGGGATCTAAACTGTCACTGGCTGGATCCTTCAACATTATTACTAAAAAATGAGGACTAAAATCCTGTGGCATAATATAAGAATCAATTCTGCAATACTGGACAGCCGTTTGTACTCCTTAAGAGTGTTATGGCCTATTCTATCCATTGGGGGGCACTAATGAATCACTGTTACGATCAGGCAGAATTTAATTACCTCCATCTGAGTCTTCGGCTCCAAAGTGGTGTCTGTAGCAGAGCAGCAGCTCGATCCTGTAGCATTTATACACCGAGAGCAGCAGAACAATGAGCAGCAAAATGGCTCCCAATCCCCCAGCCAGCTCCATGGTGTACATCAGCTCGACTGAGAGGGAACATGTGGAAATGTGATGCAAACATTTAGCAATAGCAGTTCAGCCTTTTAAGACCATGTGGTTTCCACAACCTACTTTTGTTTACTAATTTGGGTTGAAGATGATTCCACTAGTCAGCTAACAGACAAGTAGGCTAATTAGTTGACTAAAAAGGTTCTTTCTCATAAGCCTTTTCCTTAACATTATTTCAATCAAAGAGATAAAAATAATACGCTTGCTTCGATAATTATTGTGATAGTCCTTATAATTACTGTCACTTGTGCAAAGTGATATTCACTTAAAATATATCGAGAGGCAGACGTACACTGCCCACAAAAAATGTATACCCATTAATTTTTGTGAGCTGTGCAAATAAACCATGCACAATGTCATTATTATTTAGTTAAAATGTCTTGAGTTGCATGATGAAATCATACTAAACTGGAGGTTTGGCATATGTTGGGCAAACTTGTTCTAACTCGTTAGAAACTCTAGTAAATGAGAAGTTAGTTAGTCAATCCACTGGGCAGGCAGTCACTGGCCGGGTCCACTGCACTAGTCAAATTATGCTAACATCATTTTATGTAGTTAGGCTTTTAATTATGCAGACAAGCCCACTTAGTTCTCAACACTCAAACCCAGGACAAACCTCTTGAACGACCCCACAGCACACTCTGTTGTGATAAACACCCAAAATGTACACAGCTATAGCACACACTAAAGCAATTCTAAGCAATACCCATACAGTGAAACGTTACATGTACACTCATAGAAAACTTTGCTCTCAGTTGTTTGTGCCATGGATTCCAATATATGTTAGAAACATTACTTTGAAATTCTGCTCCATGTTGAAATAATTGCATAACACAAATCATGCTGATTTTTTCGGGTGCACTCTAATGCAGCCAATTGTTTAATTCAGATCCTGTGACTGGGAAGGTCACTGAACTTATTTTTTAATGCAGCTTGTATAACAGTATACATTAACAGTTGCCTCAAAATAATTAAACACACAGCCATTAATGTCTGAACCCCCGGCAACAAAAGTGAGCACACCCCTAAGTAAAAATGGCAAAATTGTTCCCAATTAGCCATTTACCCTCCCTGGTATTGTGTGACTCATCAATATTACAAGACCATACAGCGGTTTAATACAACAGGTTTCACTCAGTACAAAAACAAATGTCAACAGTCAAGAATGTTGGTGGGAATGTCAGGGTTTGGGGTTGCGTGCTGCCTCCATTCAGAAGCTGTTCCATAGGGCAGTATTCCAACATGATAACAACCCCAAATACACATCCAAGATGTCAACTGAGGGTAAAGGACAAGCACGTGGGGTATTCTGAAATAGAAGGTGGAGGAGCGCAAGGTCTCTAACATCCACCAGCTCTGTGATGTTGTCATTAAAAAGTGGAAGAATGGAGAATTCCAGAATTCAAGGCAGTGCTGGGAAATAATCGTGAGCACACAAAATATTGACACTTTGGGCACAATTTGGCCATTTTCACTTTAATGGCTGTATGTTGAGTTTAAGGACACATCATATCTACACTGTTATACAAGCTGTAGACCGACTACTTTACATTGTATCAAAGTGTCATATCTTCAGTGATGTCACATGAAAATATATAATAAAATATGTATAAAAACTCATGTACTCACTTTTGTCAGATATTATAGATAGATACTACATTAATCTCAGAGGGAAATTCAAGAGTAACTGAGTTTACTGCAGTCTCAGCTATTGTTTCTGGCTGACTGGGGTGGAAGTTATTCTGTTGCAGTCCATTCACTTTAAGGATCAATGTGTGGTGCATGCTGAGACTCTTTTCTGTGAGTTCTGGAGATACCTAAGCATTTATGTCGATTTGAACCAGTCTAGCCATTATCTGTTGACCTCAACAAGGCATTTCTGTCTGCAAAACATCCATTTACCATATGTTGTTTTCAATATTGCATTCTGAATAAACCCCACATATTGTTGTGGATGAAAATACCAGGGGATTTGCAGTTATTGAAATAAAATACAGTTGCCCAAATTAAACCAATAAATGGCATTTAGTTGCTACAACAAACAAACACCTGTCACATCACTTTTTGTCACAGAACATTGTGATGAAGGTGATGTTAGTGTTTTTGTCCTAAAGACCCAGTTCTTTGTATTAGTTACACAGCTGTATAAGTTATAATGGACAATCACAAAAGTCTTTACAACTATTTTATATTTTATATTTTTATATTTTATATACAACTATTTTATTTTATATCTAAGACAAATAGGTTAACACACGTTATACAAAAATACATTATATACAATAAAGAACATCTTTAAATCGAATAGACAGACAGCGTTATTATTTATTATGTCAGTGTACTTCCAAATATAGCCTGAATCTGTAGATTTATGAACATCCCACAAAAAACTGCCAAATATGCACTTGCACATACTCCAAAGGATAAGATTGATTAACATAAAATGGTAAAAAATGTAAAAGATTACATTTAGGGAAACAAATAAGCACAAATTAATCCATATTGCACCGTTATAGTCATTTGTCACCTATAACATATATTAGTTGCAATGCATTCAAAGGGTTTAACATGATATAGCTGTTTGTAAGATATAGCACCTGATTGAATCATTGATATCTTCAAGGAGAGTGCTTCAACTCCAGTAAAGAGGACTTCAGTGTGCCCAAGAAAGTCAAGCAAGTGTCAGGTCTCTCTTAAAGAGAATGCAACTACAAGATTGGGTCACCACCAGTGCATAGTTTAGTCAGGAATAGCAGAAGGAAGGTGTGAGTGCATTTAAATGCACAGTGTCAAGAAGAGCAGCAAGCAAACCACTTTTCTTCAAGAAGAACATTAAGGACAGACTGCCATTCTGCAGGAATAGGGATTAGGGAATATGGATTATGCATGTATAGGGATTTGACTGCAGAAGACTGGGGTAAAGCTATTTTGTCCGATGAAGCCACCTGACTGCTTGGGACATCTTGAAAACTAATTGTCCAGAGAAGAAAAGTTGAGCACTACCATGAGTAATGCCAACTATGAAGCATCCTGAGACCCTTCACATGTGGAGTTACTTTTTATCCAAGGGAGTGGGTTTGCACAAAATCTTGCCAAAGAACACTGCCATGAATAAGTAATGGTATTGAAACATCTTCCAAGAGTAACTTTTCCAAATAATCCAGGTGCAATTTGGAAGTGAACAATGTTTTTTCCAGCATGATGGTTTACCATACCACAAGGCAAAAGTGATAAGCAAGTGGTTTGATGAACAAAACTTTACAATTTTGGGTCCATGAGCAGGAACTCCCTATACGTCAATCCCATTGAGAACCTGTGGTCAAACCTCAAAAAGAGGGTGGACAAACAAATATCTAGAAACTGTGATAAACTCCAGGCACTGATTAGGCAAGAATGGGTTGCCATCATTCAAGATTTTGCCTAGAAGCTGATATCCATCATGTCGAGACAAATTGCCTTCTTTTTAAAGAACAAGGGTCAACAATCTATAGAATAAGGATTTGCTTAAACTATATGTATTTGTCGAAAAAAGCATTATGGGAACTTAAACTTATGGTATGCTTATAATGTAGTCCATTATACCATTTAAACATCTGACAAGAGGTTTTCAAAAGACTGAGGCAGCAAACTTTGTGAGAAAAATAAACTTTTAACTGTGACTGTATATTAAACAGTGTCACTTTTGCAAGGGATTTTTGCTTTTATCCACTGTAAAAAATCAGAGGAGAATGACAAATAGACAGTTTATAGGTCATGAGTTCAATGCAGTTTTTTTTCCAGTGAGTGGATTGTGTGTGCTGTATGTGCTGCTGTGTGTGTGAAGGTAAGTTGAGAGGAGAATATTTCAGATTTCCTGACACCTTCAATCCTTCTGAACTGCCATGTGAAGAAAAGATGAGACAGCTTCAAAGCTGCTTGTCTTTAAACGGAACACTAAATGATAATGCATGCCTGAAGGAGACCCACAGGAAGGTGATAAGGAACTCTAGCGCTGTTTATTTATTGCTGCAGCTCTGCAAGTGTACATAAAGGACTGCACTGTAAAGGTATATATAGAAATACCTCTCTTGCTGATCTGTATACTGGCCTGTCGTCTGCCGTTCCCATTCTCAGCATAACACGAGTAGTTGCCCAGATCTCCCTCTTCTAATGAATCAATTGTCAATGTGATAGACATTTCCTGCTCTCCCAAATGCTCTCTGATGGTCCTGTTAACATAAAAACAAGGCATCAGTGACACTACAAGCAAGTAGACTTGTATTGATGGTTCGAAGAGAGGTGGTCTTTAAGACCAACCATTGTTTAGAAGAATTTTTTGTGTTGAAACTTCTTAGAATAGTGAACAAGTGTCGTTAGAAACAACAGACAAGCCCCAATGAAAATACCCCAGCTCTACACACTCTCACCTCTGTATTTCATGGCCTGTATTTACATACTGCAGTATTATAAGCCGTTATGTTTTATGATGTAGTCAGTAACACTTGCCTGTAATGTATTCAATTGATTTTCCAAAGAGATTTCTAGCTCTCACTGTTTCTTAACACTTTCAGACAGCGAGTAGCTTTAACAGTCAAATAAATTCTCCTGACAGAATTCATTCAACAAGCACAGAATTATTTTATGGTTTATTTTATGGAGAACAAGCAGTTATAGTTTTGTAACACACTGTAAACTGCATTGTTTGTTTTAAAATTACAGTGGCACATTCAGTGAAGACATTCACACGGTTGAACAATTTACTTACCTTACAAAATGCTGATGTTGCTGGTCCATAATTAATGGCAGGTGCATTTTTTCTGCAATTTTAATCAATTTTTTTTCTCCCACATTTCACCGAATTAACAGAATTCAATCAATGCCTAATTGATTCTCTTGCTGCTAAGTAAAACACATTTGCAAGTCATTAATTACTGTTTTTATGGTTGTTGCCACCCAGGTTAAGTGAATAAACAGACCCATGCAAGATACCAGTTTTGTTGGTTGTGTAACTGTAAATTTACTCTTTGAATTTGATGACTGATGAGCTCCTGTAAGATAATGGTCACCAAGGGACCAAACAGGTACTGTTGCCATTTTCTCAGTGTTTACTGAGACAATCTAATCAATGCCACAAGTATAGCAGGAAGCTGCATGACCAATTTAGGAAATTATGTTGTAAGGAAACATAGATCTTGTGTTTTCTGTGACGTCTGGGATGTATTAAGCACAATGTGGTTGCACTTGAATTAATATAACATTGCTCACAGTAAGGAGCAGATAGGTGTATGTTAGGAAATGACATCAACATAATACAACATAATTTACTGTAATACAAACTGGCACCTCTAAAGTTCTTCAGTGTGAGTGAGTGTGGATAAGTGTGTGTACCCTGTTATAAATTGGTTCAATGTGCAGGGGCGGTACCACCTGGAATGCTACTTTGATATTATTGTCAATAAAGAGCAAAACTCTAATAAGAACCAATGTATGAAAACTCACAAATGTCATAGAGGTTCTCATAGAGGTATTCACAAATGTCACAGATAATGACTATTCTCACAGGGGTGTAAGATTTGCATAGCTCACTATTTTAAATAAGCACAAATGAATATTATTTCTTATTTCATATTGTGGTTAAACACCAGAGAAGCCTTAAGGCCATACATACTGAAGATATGGGTGACATGCTGGCATCAGAAGTAAATAAAATGGAGTAATGAAAAAAATTTTACATAACAGAATCACAAAATTAAGAATGTATATAGAAACCGTCAGCGGGTACAGGTAGTTTATAATGATTGAGCTTCGTAAAGATGATGAGATGATCAGTATCACTGATTGATTCAGTGTCACACACAAGGTTACATTTATACACAAAATTATCTCAAGACTAGTCAATCATTATACTCAAATCATTGCCAATTTAGCGTAATCAATTTACCTAACACACATGTCTTTGGACTGTGGGAGGAAACACAAATACCCAGAATAAACCCAAGCAGATAGGGGAGGACATGCAGACTCCACCCAGCCCTGGGATTGAACCCAGGACCTTTTTGCTATGAGGTGGAAGTGCTACCCACAGAGCCACAGTGCTGCTTGAGCTGGTTATAAAAACATCAACTAGGGGTCTTTTAATTTATATTTCATGCAAATGATTGTGTGGAAATATGAGGCACCTTAGAAAAAAACTGAGCCACTATGTGCATATGACATATCAATGTATTAATTTTAAATTATTAATAGAATATTTTATTTACTTTTGCTTGATTTGATAGTAAATAAGTGTTTTTTTTCTTGAAACAACATGCATTGCTGTACATTGCCACGATTTAAATATAAGTTTCAGGAAATGCCATAAGCATTGTAATAATTCAGGCAAACAACAACAGTGATGACTAGAAATATAAACCTTGTAAATGTATTTGTTACGTATTTTTATTAAAAGCAATACATGCAAGCTCCCATCCTGTATGTAAGGCAATGTATCAACTGAAGAGCAACACTGGATTAGTTGCTGTTGTTAAAGCTTTAAAGTTATCAAATCAGCCGTCACAGTGTAATGAGCAAAGCTGTATAAGGTTGTGATTTAAAATCATTTCCCCAAATCTGTTCCCCATAGATGCATTTGTCTATATATATGGGATGCAGAATAGAGGGAACAATCATTAAGGCACCATTTCAGAGTTCCATGAGTGTCATTCCGAATATGATGTGTCCATTCCTTTACTGTAATCATATTTTAGATCTAATATTAACATTTATATATAGATATAGATATAGATAACCTAGATGTTTACCTGCAGTGTTTTGATTTCTGATCGCTGTCTCTAATCTGACCACTGTCACACCGAGCACACTATTACTTTTGCTACTCCAGCTGTGTTTATTATTAACATTCCAGAGCTAACATTTAATACACCTAAGGAGCCTGATCATTTTGAGTGTTTAATCAACCAACTAGAAGGTGTAGTATTTCGCTCATCCACTGAAATATATGCTCTAGCTAGGGTCAAATGCATTAGGGGAAAAAAGCTAGCACCATGGTATAATAAACACCCCCTCCATTTAAAACAAACATATCATAGCTTGGAACGTAAGTTGCAGAATAGTAAATTGAAGGTATTTAAGATTGCTTAGAGGGATAGCAGAGTATAAACAGGCCCTAAAGCTAAAGCTTCTATTTCTCGTCACTCAAAGAGAAAAATAATAATAATCCTAGATCTATTTTTAATAGTATCCAAATTAACTGACAATATTACAGAAAATGACACTAATGTTCTACCTAAGTTTAATAGTAATGATTTCATGACTTTGTTTATGATAAGCTAGAAAAAATTAGAAATAACATTAAACGCGCATCACATCTCAAATCTATTCAACCCTCCAGATGCAGCACTAGTGAAGATGTTTAATTAGCTGTAAAACAAGACTAGAATCTTTTATGCCAATTACTAATACATCCTCACTGATCAGCTCATCTAAGGCATCAACATGTTTATTAGATCAAATTTTAAAATTGATACTAAGTACACTGCTCACAAAAATAAAATATTTCAAAATGATTAAGAAGAGGATGCTATAAGATCTACTGGTCTACTGGTCTGATGCTATAAGCATCCCCGAACGGTACAGTTGTTCACAAGTAAGGTTGGGGTGAGCTTCTCCAGGCCCATGCTCATCTGTGATGGACTGATACAAAGTGGAAAAGTGTCCTCTGGTCTGACAAGTCCACATTTCAAATTGTTTTTGGAAATCATGGATGTTGTGTTCTCTGGGACAAAGAGAAAAAGGACTGTCCGGATTATCAGCGCAAAGTTCAAAAGCCAGCATCTCTGATGGTATGGGATGTGTTAGTGCCCATGGCATGGGTAACTTGCACATGTGTTAAGGCACAATTAATGCTGAAAGGTACATACAGGTTTTGGAGCAACATTTGCTGCCATCCAACCAATCTTTTTCAATGAAGTTTCCCAAACGCTTAAGTGTTGTTAAAAGCAAAGGTGATTTTACACAGTGGTAAACATGCAAACCCCCAGCTGTTTTGGAATATGTTTTAGGCATCAAATTGCAAACGAGTGAATATTTGCAAACAACAATACAGTTTATCCATTTAAACATTAAATACCCTGTATTTATAGTATATTCAATTGAATATGCATTGAAAATGATTTTATTTATGCATTATACAATGTCCTAACTTCATTGCAATTGTGGGTGTATTATAAAGCCACTGCTTATTGTTTTAAATTCATCCCTTAACTTAAATCATTTAAATGTGCTGTAATTAAACTACTTGGCCCATCCAGCAGCTCTTCAAAGTAATGGTATTTAGAAACATTTCTGTCAGGATTCAGGCCCACCATAGTACTGAAACATTATTAATTATGGTACAAAAGTATTTATACAAGTCTTCAGATAATGGATGTGTTTATTTGCATGCTTTATTAGATTTAGCATCCTTACCTTAGACTAAGGGCTGAGCTGGGGGTTTAGTCACAGAGAGTCACAATATCTGACTGAGCTGTTAGTATATTATAATTCACCTCACCAACTTCAATCAAGTGCTACAGGTTGCTTACAAAGTTCCTAGAATAATGAAAGTTACAGCAGGAGGCAGAGCTTTTTCTCAATGTTTAAATCTAGGCTCAAGACTTATTTGTTTAGTCAAGCATTTGGTCTGTAATTCTGGTTCCAGTTTTAGTCCTTCCTATGGTAAAAGTACCATAGATTTCGTCTAATTAATTTCCTCTTTCTGCCGAGGTTCTCGCTTCAACTGTGACCCTGCTGTGGGAGATGATATCAAACGGAACGATCAGCCATGCCCAAGATGCTCCCTCTCCCATCTCTACATAGACGTATTACATGTTTCATTTAAATGTTTTATTATATAATGTTAATTATTTTTATTACCCAAATGAGATTGGGTTTCCCTTCTGAGTCCGGTTCCTCTCAAGGTTTCTTCCTCTTAATCTCAGGGTGTTTTTCCTATCCACTGTCGCCATTTGGCTTGCTCATTAGGGACAATAAAATCCAATTTGTGACAACTGTTCATGCATCAATTGTAAAGCTGCTTTATGACAATGCCTATTGTAAAAAGCGCTATACAAATAAAACTGAATTAAATTGAATTGAATTGTATACACATGACCAGTCTTGAGATGACCTTGTGTAAACAAAATCCTTACTGTCCCAACCTTTTTCTGATTTGGGGTTGTAAAAGCATAGGTGGTTCCCATACTAAATAAATTAAAATAGAATTAATTATGTTTAAATCAATTAAAAATATGTATACATTAGACAAAACACATACATTTGATAACTCTAATTTTAAGCTTTAAGAATGTAGTATTTTGGTAGAAAATTAATTTGCATAATGTACATTATAATTATATGTATAAAGTGTGTAGATCTATGTATGAAGCATATTATTTTGATGCCAATCCATCATATGGCACACACTCACACACTTCGGCCACTTTTAGCGTGACCTAAAGCATGTGCAATGTTGGAGGAAACCAAAGTATCATGAGCAAATGCACACATGCAGTACATGAGTACATGAGCACATGCAGACTCCAGACAGAAGGACAGAGACCACTCCCCCTGAGATTAATCCAGGACCTTCTCATTGTGAAGCCACAGTCCTACCAACAAGCCAAGCAAGTGATGTCCCTTTTTTATTATTAATCTGATTTATCTAAATATAATCTTTAGTCTATTTTTAAATGTTATCACCCTTACCTACTAGGGTCATGGTTTAAAAAAGTAAAGTAAAAAGAAAAGTCAATTATTTTCTCCTACATTGTTAAGACAGGACAGTCTGTGGGACTATGGTAGCCTAGTGGTTGAGATATAAATCCCACCTCTGCCAAACTGCCACAGTTGGGTCCTTAAGCAAGGTCCTTAACCCACCATTGCTTGAATTGTAAGACTGTAGCAGTTGTACGTTGCTCTGGATAAGGGCCACTGACCATTCCATTGGAGTGGCAGGTCCCTAGACAGAAAGCACCATGGAATGACATTCATGAGCTCCTGAGACAAAGTGTGTGGCAGCAAATGACTTCCAAAGTGCCTTATTTAGGCCAAATTTCAAGCCAAATTCACCAGTATAGATCTTGAAAAAATCACCCTGACAGAAAAATGAAGGCAATTAAGTGAAATGCCTGTTACACAAATATCACATTTGCTCTTTTGTGTTTGCCAGAGGTTATTATTAATTATGAAATTTACTAGCTGTTGTAACATCACCTCAAATATACCTTTTGTTAAGCTATTCAGTTAACTCTGATCATAAAGCCTGGATATGTAATGTTGTTAAGTAATTGTGAGTAAAAAAATCCCCTGCAGTTGGCTGGATGTGAGAATTACAAAAGTATACAAGATCTGCATCGTTATTTTTAGCAATGCATCAATCATCCAAACATCTTATTTCAATTTCTTTTTAATAGGTGCAATGATAGTTACTTTTGCTTAAAATGCTGCCTAATAAGAACAGATACAGAACGAGAGCAATGTTACATCTAAACATGATCATGTCCTGTGTGCAAAAGTGCAATACTGGGACATGCTTAGTCACACAGCATCCTACTATGGTATCCTACTTGTCATCCTTTCTCACAGCTCAAGGCTGTCACGGAGATGCACTGCTGAGGGGAAGGTTATGGCTGAGATTGCCAAAGCTGAGAATTCACTCGTTTTGCCTTCTGCTTACTGCCCTGAGCATGTTAGCACACAGTAGGACAGTGACCTTACAAGGCTGCCTGCCCACCGTTACGAAAGGGAAACTCAGGCTTTACATACATTACATAACTGTGAGCTGAAGCTAATTTTGATCATTATGAAATCTTTCTAATCCAAACCTTCTAGCAGCACACAGTATATTTTAATCACATAGCCCTACTGAAAAAACGTTCAGCTCAGTGCTGCTCAAAACTCAGCTTACCCACAGAGATAGTTTTCCATTCCTTTCTGGCTTTGTTCAGTTTCTCTGAGTTTTCTTAATGAATTCTCCTCCATTCTTATGCTGTTGTCTGTGTCCTTGTTTGTGAGACAGACTGTTAATGGGTTCCAATTGAAAGAAATTAATGGGTTTGTTTCCTGCATACCAGAAGCAAGTGCTAGAGGTCAATGAGTAAGTGGAAGAGGAGGACAGCGAACAACACTTCTCAGATGAGCTCAAGGCCAAATTGGCTGATCAACAGGGTGTCTGGGCCCAACCTGAGCTGCTAAAGTGTTGCATCTATTATCCATTCACTTACAAATAAAAACTGCGGTAATTTACCTAATACCTTTACTAGGCTACCACACTTATACTGTAGTCTACTGCAGCCTGACACTGCGTATTACAGCCCACCCGATTCTCATAAAACAGATATATAGGCAGACTTTTGATTGAAACCAGCGAGTTAATGAATCGTTTGAAAATGTGCAATTACTGTTAGAAATTCAGCTTCTTGGGAGTCAAAAGTCAGGATCATTAGCATTAAAGTTTATTTACACATACAGAGGATCGTGTATGTGTACAGCTGCGTTGACCTCAATCTAAATAATACATAGAGTAAACCTAAACCTATAGTACATACCTGCATGTACTATAGGTTTAATGGGGGTTAAGAGGAGGGGGTTACGAAGGGAGGAAAGAGTCATTGGGAGAAGGAGGTCTAGTGGGCAAAGTTGAGAGATGTGTGATAGACAGAGGATGCTGGTCAAAGAGGTGTGATGTAGAGAAAGGATGTTTGATGATCCTTTCAAGAAGTACAAGAGGTGAGAGGACAAGGTGTTTGAGGGTAGTGCGAGGGTGATTGTTTTTCATGCAACGGCTGTCAGGGGAAGACAGACATAAAAAATGTGAGACAGTCTGCCTACATTTTAAGCAATACAGTCAATTGTAGATATCTTTTTCAGTACTATACTGTGAAATCATTATCCCGTCAGACATATTACTGTGTTGTAATCCAATTTGTTGTGCTTTACCATGTTGACTGATCTATATATACAGTATTTGTAATATTGTCTTTTTTAAAAGTATTGGAGATTGATGCCACTGCAGTTTAGGTTAACTTCAACCTAACCAAAGGGACAGCGACATAACATCGTTGGCCACATTATTGGAGTGTCCGTAGACACTGTGGAGAGAATATCAGCATGTCTGCAGCTGTTAGGCAGCAAGGTGTCCTCTATTGCCATGCCAGCCTTGGTCTCTACAACGCTGACCTTCTCATCACATTTCTGGAAACACTTCATGGTGTTCTCATTTCAGCCATGCTGATGGGTAGACCAGTGTCACCCATGTGTGATGTCATGTAGAACATGACTTTCTATCAGGGTGAATGGGGTGTGTGTGTGTGTGTGTGTGTAGGTGGGAGGTGGGGGTGGGGGGTGGTAGGGGTTATCGTTCTATACTTCTTACCATGTGTCTGATTCCTAACTTTTTAGAGTTTTGGCATGGCAATGGAAGGTGTATGACCACATAAATGCTTGTCCTGCAGGTAATGAAGGATGCATCTGGTGAAGCTGATGCAGTGGCTTTCAGTGGCTGGATCCAACATGTCACAATATTTTTGCTCTCTGTTAGCCAGGGAGAACATTAATGGTTAAATAGATAAGGTACTGTGACCTTGATTACTGCATGTTTTACTGCTGGTATTTTATAAACAAATAATGTTTTTTTTGTCAAATAAAACAAGCGTGATTTTTTTATTACCACATTGCATTTGTGTTGATATATTTCAATAGATATAACCTTCTAAAAAATACTTTACAGCTGCTATAGTGTAACACTACAAATGCAAAAAGCACTTCTTTGTGTTGAGCACAGAAGTGTTGTTGGAAGATTTATTCATGTAAATGTGAGTGTGTCATTTTGATGCTAAATAACGTTCTGGAAAGGGATACAATTTTTGAATGTTTTGAAGTATTTTATTTTGCTGTAGAATCTGTAGAAGTTCTGCATTTTGTCTGTATGATTCAAATATGTGTAAAGATTGAGGTAAAACTCTAACAGCTAGTTTTCCATTTTTCATATGATTGCATTGCATTTCAGTGATTGATCTGTTGCAGGTGTAATGTCATGGCTCTGCATGTCTTCTCATATCTTCCATACTGCGCAGAATAAGCTGTCCACAGCAAAATAGCTTCTCACCTGATATCACTCTCACGGATGCGGCTCTGGTCCATGTCTTCAATGAACTTCTCTCCCTTCATCCAGTACACAAGTGGGCTGACATCACCGCTGTACCCAAAGAATGCTCGGCATGTCAGATTGACCGCAGCTCCTGCCAAGGAAACAGAATGTAAAAACTTAACATTCACCAACTCGCACCCGAGCCATATCACTTCCCTACAGAGTGGCACTGACACTAAAGGTGGCATACTTATCAGCATGAGTAGCAGGCATGATGTAGGTAAAAAGGAATTGTCATTCCCACAAAGATGCTTTAGAGTGATTAACATTTCCAATGATTTTTATACCTTGTCATTCTTTGTGATATCTCCAATTTTACCCCTAATGTGCTCTCATTAGACTTGTATTGTGCAGAGGTTGAGACGTCTACTCCATAGAACTGAAGCACCCAGGTGTAGCACTCTAATTTAATGAGGTCAATCTCCACAACTCTTTAGAGATACAGCATAGAAGGCTTCTTTTAAATTGGCAAATTGCATTTTTAGAGTCTTATAAGCACATAATGTTTTATTTTAATTCTGTAAAGCATCTGAAAATAGCGTTTGAAATTTGTAAAAAAATTAATCAGATTTTACAAGACCACATTTACAATAAAAGCAAATTACCATGAATGAAATCTATAGCAATAAAATCCTTCAGACATATAAATTCAGTCAGTCTTAGTTTGTACTCATTCCCAATATAAAGTTTGCCATTTTTATTAATCTTTATTCTTCTTATAAAATTACGCTTCTCTGCCTTGGTACCTGATGCTTAAAACAATGTGCAATGGAACTAAATATAAACTATTTTGGGTACTGCTGTACACTCGATGTGTCTCAAACACAAATATTATAAAATTGGCCTTATTTTCACATGCTAACATATTAACACCTCCCTTGGGCATGTGACAGTGTATGTCAGAAGTATCCATATGTACAATCTATATGTCTTGGTTTAACGGATATGTGAATACTTTTTGAATATAAAGTGTATATACTCATTGAGGCACAAGGGTTCTGTGTTGTGTTCTGTTAGTTGCCAAAGCTGACATGCCAGCTGGCCCCGTGAATGCTAGATTTGCAATAAATCTGGTTACAGGGCAGGCCAATGGATGTTTTGATATAACAAAGACTTCTGGAAAATTCTGGAGCATTATCCTGATGCCACAGTTAGACTGTACATTCAGCACTACACTCAGTAGTCCCTCATCTACCCACCCCATTCACATCTAACATCACTATACCTCACACATGATACATCTTCCCTGATTTCAATAAGTACAATAACTATAGGTGCAATTGTGTCCAAAAATCCTCAGGTGTAATCTGACGATCACACACACACACACACACACACACACACACACACACACACACACACACACACACACACACACACATATATATATA
>JAUZST010004521.1:0-16261 GCA_034779995.1 Parotocinclus haroldoi | reverse complement strand
GGAAAGGAAAAACTCCCTAAAATGGTAGGAAGAAACCTTGGGAGGAACCAAGACTCAACAGGGGACCCGACCTCCATAGGCGGTCTAGATGTTAATTAAACAAATACTAACTGCATATTAAATCATAGGAAAATGTAGTTTAAAATAAATAAATTATTAATACAATTTAAATTAGTGGAAAAAAATAATTCGAATTATAAAACAAAATTGATTATGTGATGAGTCATTAGAGGGAGGCTAGTGCATGTTTCATGTGTAACAACACTTCATTGATACAATAGTTCCATGTAGTTTAGGTGGCTTTTTTTATTGTAATATCTGACATAATGCACAGCTCTTAAATCTGGGAAGCTAGAAATGACATATTGGCATTTTGTTTGCAGTAAAAGGAAGTTGCAGGAAATAAGTGTTATTTGGAACCAAATAGGTTAGGATATTCCACTGCACTGGTGTCAGGCCCTCTAACCAAAGCACCACATATGCATTAGTTTATAATCATGATAAATAATTAACCAAATGGGTAATACTATTCTTACTAAACTCTGCGTGCATTACAAAAAAACCCAGAGTCCATATATATTTAGTTTCCAAAAACTGATACACACTAAATTAAGAGCCAGGTAGGTTTTTTGAAACTAAACCTTTGCATTTGCTGTTGTGACCACGATTACAGATCTGCCAATGCACCGGTTAAGAAGGAGAGTTTGAATTTGCCCTAGCTTTGCATTAACAGAGGTAAAGGGCTTGTGTCGTGAGCCATGCAAGCATCGTTGTGTTGTCTGAGAAGAGGAAGCCGAGTGTACAGAGGGTAGTAGATCTGAGTGTGACAGATTTATCACTCCATGCTCTACCCGGATGAAAGTGAGTAATAAATAAAGTGGGAGAGAAGAAAGCTCTCCATTGAACATAATCAAGTAGATCCTTTCGACTCATCTGTCAATCTTTTGGGTTCAGTGACAGCAGGTGGTCCAAGGTGAGGTCAGAGTAGCTCAGTTTAGTCCCAGTCAAACGTGGATCGACTTTATATATAACAATGTGTTCATATCCACCAATATGGCTACCTTGCACAATTACTTACTGTAAGTCTGACTAAATGCATGAAGCCTAAAATATGTTCATATCATCATCTGCCAACAAGAAGGCTACATCAACTGTTTAAGTTACATCTCATTTCATACAGACAGCATTTACAGGGGTGTAAAGAAGTGTTTCAGTTTCAGAAATTGATATGAAAGTTCATAAAGAATCAAGTTAATGAAATAAGTTAAAATTATCAAACTTTTATTTGTTTATGTATCTATATTTTTTTTACATTATTAAAGAGGGCACCATGGTGGCGCAAGTGGTAAATGTGGTTGTAATGCTGGCCTTGGTCTTCCACGTTTGCATGGCCATACTCCAGGTATTCTGGTATTGTCACACATTACAAAGGCGTAAGATGCGTCAGATTGCTTCTGACCATCATCGATGTAACCTGGCTGATGCAGTGTTGAATGAACCAATCAATTTAGTGAGTTTTGGATGAAAAATTCTGGCCAATATAAATGAACCTTTAGCAGATCTTTTAACAGTGAAATTTGAGTCAGATGTTTCCAGACTGAAGATTTATTTTTATTTATTTATATTTATTTTTAAATCATACTTGTGCAAAAATACAGAGGATCCACAAACTAAACGTGTTCAAAAACTTTCCAGCACCACTTTGCAGTGGATATACTGAATTAAATTAAGGAGAATGTGTCTATAAAAAAGGTTGAAAATAAACACTGACCTAAGTTTATCTATGAAATTTACCATATGTATTATTTAATCTGTGATCTAATTGTTAGAAAAAAAAGTAAGCTTTGACTAATGTGTTGCAGAACTGTGTTAGCCAGCTGTTTCATGCCCTACCTTATTACTTGCTCCTACTGAGCCATCAACAACAATTAAAATGATTAACATATCCTGACAAAACAATCACTGAGCTGCCACTGAAACTGTTAACCAAGAATAATCATTATGTGCTTTCACTTAAAACGTAAGTAGCCTGTTTACAGTGTATGAACCATTTTACCATGGTCTTTTTACCTTAATGAAATTACAAATTATTTGACGAACCTACTGCCACGCTGAGTGCTACTTAAAACTGCATCTTCTAATATACCTATCGAATTTGAAATACCACTTCAAAAATATTTGCTTGGTATGCTCAAAAAATGTAGGATTTCTGTCGAAATTATATGAGAATTGTATGATACGGCATTTTTAGTATTAAAACCAAGCTGAAAATTGAATTTAACACCCGCCATAATGTAGTCAGTCAGAAGCACCTATTATAAAGCCCCTGTTATTAAAACTGCATATTACTATTATTATTGCTAGTAGCTGTAAAACACATTTGCCTGATATAATTCCATACTGCGCATGTGACTGCATATTAATTAATGGCACTATTTTAAGCAGACAGCTCCTTATGATTGTCTGGTTAATAGGTTGGTGTACCAACACATTTCAATCACGTGCATGAGGTGAGGTTCAACTTTATGCACAATTACAACTACATAATATACAAACCAACAATTAAGGAAAAAGATAGCAGAACTACATTGTATATTCCTCTTTTCTATATAAGCAAACGACATTAAAAATTTAATGTTTATGTTTTGGGCTCAAATGTTCACGCTGTTCTCCATTACATGTACACGCAGTATGCGGAATTAATGTTCTTTGACCATACACCTCAGTCATCTCGTGCTGACTGTCATTTACCATGTGTGTCACAGTGGGATATTGAGAAATGAGATCGCCTCCAGTCATGAGACTCTAATAGCAACATCATGCATAGGATACAAGGAAGGCAAAATAAGCATCTCACTGCAGTTATACAGCGGTTTCCTTATCTGAATACTTTGTTACCAGTCCTATTTGTCTCAAAAATTGAAGAGAATGGAGTCTGTATTGCATTGCACAGTACCAACTCTACAAACCAGATTTCCAGACATTACACAGAGGACTTCATTACACTGTGGAGTCTGTGCTGAACAAGATGCCACTCTAGTAGAGTTCATAATAAATCACAATCAGCTCAGTACCTCTGTACCTCTGAGCAAATGTCTGAGCTTTGCAATTGACCCAAAACAAAGAACTGACACCACCGTTTTGAATCATAGTCTCCAACTGACAATCAGGCCTATCTATAGTGGTGTAACTATACGTAGTAAACCAGCTATCAGAGTGCTTTTGCATCCTCAGAAGTGCATGGTGAATTTGTTAAAGGGTACACTTGCTGGTTGGCTTTTGACATCGGACGGCACTATGTTACTGTTTTAGTTGTCAGACAAGCTTCGCTGCTTGAGCAAACACAACAAGCAAGCTGAAAGCAAATTCTGAATGTGGATGTTTTTCCTGTTGGATTTCTCACTTTCTCCTCTCTCTTTTCTTGTGCACATAAACTGGACAAATATATCAGGGATGACCAACACTGACTTATAACTTGTTACAGGCATCTTATTTTCAATGCTGTTAATCACATTGTCACAACCTACTCTATATAATCAAAATGGTCCACTAATCAGGCATTTAAATAATAAATAAAGAATGAAAACTCAGGACTATATTCAAATCTTCTTAAACTGATCTATGGCTAAGACTTCGTACTGAATTCTTAAACTTCATGTAGCTAACATGTCTAATACACCTCCAAATGTTGTGTGATTCGCCTCCATTTCAGATCCTTCCTACTTTGCTTCATGCCTGAATGTGGAAAACCAGGTGACAACACGACAGATAAATGCTCCATTTTAAGTAAGGAGAGCGCGGCGTACTTTTGAATATGGCATTCGACAAGATAACGGACCTCCGCAGGCACTTTTTTAATCGGCTTGGTGAGTGCAACGTTATGACGGTGTATCATTTCCAAAATCCAACTAAGAGAGCGGATATTTGTTTTGCCAAACATAAATAACATGCTGGTGGCATGCTTCTGAGAGTGAGATAAATATCACACATTTTAGTATTTCAGAGCTCACTATGAATTCATGAACTACTTTCGTACTGATTTTTTTAAAACAGGAACTAGCACAAGTATAAATGTTCTCCATCAAAGTAAAGGTTGTAGATTATAGACTGCTGACTATTGACATCTTTCTGTAACTCTGCTCGGTTGTGTCTTGGTGTATTAGTGTATATAAGCAGGTTTGTGTGTAGGAGGTGACAGAGACTTGTATACTCACAGTTTGAGCTGTCAGGTCACTCAGGGTCCAACGCTGGATCAGGGGCTCATCCTCTCACCATTTATCCCACCGCAGGACAAAGATAGAGAGAAGAGACAGAAGAGAGAGGGGGTCTTTCCTCCTCTCAGCTCTAAATGCTGGTACAAGTAAAAGACTGAGGCAAAGAAGACAGAGAGGGAAAGAGAGAGAGAGAGAGAAAGTGGGATGGGTCTGCAATGCGATCAGTCCTGGATGAAAGCGAGGATCAGAATCAGTGTTGCTGCTTCTTTGGCGTGCTGAGCGTGTCTTCACACATAGCTGGGAGCCCAGTGCGGTCAGCCACACGCGCCTGCAGTGTGTGTACACACACTCATACAATCGCACACTCAGAAGGGGGTGGAGGGGGTAGTGCCTAAGCATTCACTCACTGGCTGAGGCTTACACTGTGAGAAACATCAGAAAGGGAAAGCACAGTAGAGGAGGGAGGGATGGAGGAAAGAAAGCGGGGGAAGGAGGAGGAGAGAAAGCGGAGGAGGAAAGGATGCTCTGACAGTTTCACGCAATCTCTTCGCTCGCATTTTTTTCTAACACAACCTGACATACTGAATGACAAAGGAATGGTGCCTCCTCATCTTCGTTCACAGTATCGTGCTATTTGAAAAGCTTACTCATTATAAACACACTACATATACATATACACTTACTTATGTCTTAAAACATTCGGCATACATGCTTTGAGCAACACGAAAAAAAAAGAGAAAAAAACTACTGCAATGTGCTGCCGGCCCCGCAGTTTTTGCAGATACTTTAGCTTTAACTTTAGCACATTCAAAATGCTGCTCCTCACATTCTAAATGGGATAATAATATCAGTCTGTTCTCATTTACTTCACACTAGCTTCACGTTCATCACAGCATTGACTACAAAGTACTACTAAAGACCTCCATGGTTTTGCTGTCTTATACCATCCTGATATCCTAAAGCACTTTAACTCTTTCTAAAACAGATCATCACCTTATCACTAGAATAATCTATTGCATACCTGGTAAACGCTTTTCTTATTGTACACTTTGGAACAGTGTTGCAGAGTCCATAAGGAATACAAGATCTATTTTAAAATTAAGATTAAAAACCAAAAAAAATTACATGAAATATTTTAACTACCTATAAACATATGTTTGAATACTATGGACATTGTGTTTTATCAGGAGTTGGTGGTACAGCAATTAAGGTGCTGGACTGTGGATCAGAAAGTGTAAGATTCAAAGCCCACCTTTGCTTAGCTACTATGGCTGGATGCTTAAGCAAGGTTCTTAACCCACTGCAAGATTGTATCAGCTGTCACCCAGGACAAACATGTTTGTTCGGGGTATTTAATATTGCTATCAGCACCACTGGCCAATTCAGTGACGCAAACAAAGAAGATCACATCTATATACAAGACTATCTTATATACACAACCGACATCCAGAAATACCACTAATTTCGACTGCTACCAACATAGAAACCTTAAAAATGTTGCAAGATGATGCACGACGCAATGTGTCTTATGACACACCTCATACACACACATGCACATATACATACACACATACACACACACACACACACACACACACACACACAATCTTGCAAAAAGATGCCATTTTTGTTTGAGCTGACAGAAAGGTTACGTTAACTCAGATAACCACTCTGTACAATTGTCGTGAGCAGAAAACAGGCAACACTTTTAGACCACTTTGCCACCCGAGTGCCTTCATCCCCATCAGTGTCACCTTAACATTCAGTGGTAATAGGCGTCATATGCATGTATATATTTTTTCCCCCACAATGTAGACAGTTAAAACTGGACAGACAGTGAAATCCCACAGGGCTCATCTCTCTCCATTCCTAATTAAATTCTTCCTCGTTAGCCTGCACAGGAGGCCGAGAGACATGGCGCATCTAAATCCAATCACATCAAATCAGATTTTTGGAGGGAGGTATGCTTATTCTTCAGCATGCGTCGATCTGTCTTACGGAATTTAGAGTGTAGCTGCTGAAATAAGAAACCTTCGAGGCTTTTATGAGTAGTATCTAGTCAAACTGAGCAGCACATTACTGACAATCAGTCTATACTCCACTCACATTAACATGGAAATGTACTCTAAAGTGCTGTGCATGCATACACACACACACACACACACACACACACACACGCCATTTAGCACATCTGCTGTGTGGCTCCCTTGTCGTGAGCCATCATATCCATTTTGGGCTATGAGACCAAGAGTAGCATTCTGTCCTGACTGTCTGGAAGATTCTCATTCATTCTTCACACTTACCACCTCCATTAACAGACCTATGGAGGTTAAGGTGTAATCCGCCTCTACAAAAATATCCACCAACGTAAAACACAAATAATAGTGATAATAGCAGGTGGAAACTGTTTGCTAATTGGTCTGGCTGCTTGCAGCCTCCACTCTAAGGGTCGTGGAGTTTTGTGGGTGGCATCTGTAAATAGGTAATCAACTCCCCAGGTGTGTGCTTCACTTCAGAAATTATTTCTCTTGAATTTGTAAATAATGGGTGGGAGTCTGAATGTTAGGGAGGGGAGTAACAGTGCAGGGCAACACTAACTGCCTGAGACAACAGAGCCAGGAATAAATAATGAAGCAGCCGACAGAAGTTGTTTGAAGTACAGACTCGCTTTTATCTTGCCGTGCCCAAAAAAAAAAAAAAAAAAAAAAACAAAAAAAAAAAAAAAAAAAAAAAAAATCGCAGGCCTGACACAATAAAGATGTCTTTGACGCTTTTGGAGAATAACTACCGAGACTGTAAGGGCAGTGATGGGAAGTAGGAGAGCTGCTCAAACTGCTGACTTGCTGAGGCTTCCTGAAGTGTGTAAGACCTGAAGCAGGGCAAGTGGTCATGCTGTGTCCATCTTGGAGTGACTTGAATACACAGTGATGACAGGTTACTCTACTGCACTGATTATATCCCTTGGAAATGTTACATCAGAGACTCAACAACAACAAAAGAACAGGACCAAACAAGTAACAGAGTTGATTGTGTAATATACCAGAAATTTTTGGCACAGGAGTGAGCCATTTAATGACTGCATAACGTTTTGTGAAGCAATGTTGATTGAAATGGACATTAAACGAACATTACCATGGTCATGTTGTATTTTTATGCTACTGTAATGTAAATATAAATTGTATAATATAAATATAAATTCCCAGAAAACTTCATGCCAACAATACGTAAATGTGTCAGAGTAACGGCTGAAAGAAGAGTGGAATGCTACCACCTACACAGCATCCCTAATTCTGCCGCATTTGTAATTTATGGAAATTGACCCTGTGTAGGGGAAAGCTGGAACACTTTAGAGGACAGTATGAGGGAACTGACACATTTGCTTGACAGTAGCCAAACATGCACTGAGACAGTATTACAAATAACACAGAATATCAGCCAGATGAAACAAGTAAATATGAACCAGTTTATATTCTTATTGGTGCCAGAAATGCACAAATGAGTGGGAAAACAATACCGCGCACACGCACGCACACACGTCAGTCTTTTGCACAAAAAAGTCTCTAAACACATCAGCCCTGGCTTCGAGTCCTGTTATTAACTTCTGGCAGGATAGGTCAGCATACAGGTATAGTTGTGACTAGTCATGCCTGTGGGAGTTGAGTTGCTGGATCATTCTCTGGCACTACAACAGCAATACCTGCTGGCCCTGCAATTGACTGGCATTCCACCCAAAGAAGCTGCTGAATTACATCTTGGTAGTCTCTAAATTGAAAATTTTAAGTATATTTGAGTGTATGTTTCTGCGCTTTGTTTAGTCATCTTCTCCCGAATTTAGAGTAACTGTGCAGTAAGGAGGCCTTGATAAAATCAGGGTATCAAAACCTAATTAAATTTAGTGGATCCGGAGTTGGCGAGTAAATTATATGGAGACTGGGAGACTGAACTGCCGTTAGCTTGCAGCCACTAGGTTCCATTTTAAACCTTAGACTCACTCTCCTAATAAAGCCAGGACAAATTCCTGTCTTCTAATGTTTGTTAATAAATCATTCATATAGCATTGTTCCTGACTGCATGTTAATGATCTACAACATCGTATTAATAATTTCCTTTTTAAATGTGTTGTCTTTGTTAATGTGAGCAAACATTTGCACATTGACTTGCACAATTTTTGCATAAAGTCAATTTACCGATTAGCAAACCCATTATTTGGATGGATCGATATCAAAGGATCAACATGAGGTCATCCTTTTTATGGCTTCACAACATCATTTCCAAAATATGCTTACTGAAACTATTTTAAAATACCGTCGAAATAAACCCAATTACTGTTTCGGTTATTTTCCCAGTCCATATATTAGAAACTGCATCAGAAACTGTTTCAGCCACAATCACTCCTAAGAGGTTCATAATAATAATAATTCAGGCATAGAAACTCCAAAGACAAAGAATGGTAGAAGAATGGGTTGTACAGAATATTTCTATATCACCGATGTGTTTCCACCTTCTCAACAAATCACTTTGCCCTCCTAAAAAGTCAGTGAAGAAGTGATTTGGCTTATGCAGAGCTTTAACCGTACCTCTTTCAGACTCCTTTGAGATGAACTGGAATGCCAGATGTGAGCAAGCAAGTGCTATACACACTCACCCAGAACTTTTTTTTAGGAACACTACTAATACAGGTAATCGCCGCTTCACTGTTGCCCAACTTACAACATATACTTCCTATACAATATAGTCCCTCGTGGTTACGTTCCAGGACCACCTGCGATAAACAAAAATCCGCGAAGTAGGGACGCTATATTTTATACACTATTTTAGCTGTAGAACTGAGTAAATACGCTATTGTAGTGTTTTTAACTGTTGAATAATCAAGCAACATGCTGAAGTAATCAAACGTTCTCTTTACTTAACACGCCATACGTCACTATCACGCACGTTCTGTCCGTACCGAGCTTACAGCACGTCATATCCTTCACATTAAGTAGCCACAACAGTTATTTACTGTAATCATAATATTTTCTGATTCATAACATTCCTTTAATGTTAAAATGTATATTTTTTATTTATTTTTATGCCTTTTGTGATTTTTTTTTATGTAAAAGTTCTGCACAAACCAGAGAAACAGCGAAAATCCGTGCTATACTTTTTCCATTAATATATTTTGAAAACCCGCGATGCACTGAGGTTGCGAAAGGTGAACCGCGAAGTGGTGAGGGACCACTGTAACTACATTTATCAAACACCATACTCTGAATTTGGGATTTAAAATTTTTAGTATACACTGTTGACTTAATATAAACAGTATGCTCCCTCATTCGGATAAGGAAGCCGGCAGTGTGTGATGTAGGGAGTTATCTCCAGCACACACCACTGCATAAGAAGTCATGTGGCAGGAGTGATGAACACTGGGAGAAGTAGTGAGGAAAACCATGGTCGCTGTCATCGTTTAAATGCTTTTTTTTTTTTAATATGTTGCACTGATATATGTCATGTTTATGACAAATCATGTATACAGATCCATGGCATATTAAAAGTTGTATAACTGTGTTTCTGTATTACTGTATATCCACTTGATGTCCAAAACATTCCTTTCTGATAAATGCATCACACGGTTCCTGCAAAATGTTCACATTCACAAAGGTAGGAATCTCCCTTTCTACCACATCCCAAACGTATACTCTAGAATTCAGAACCAGTGACTAGGAAGGTCACTGAAGAACACTGAACTCATTGTCACATTCATGAAACCAATTTAAGAAGGACTTTGGCTTTGTGACATAGAAATACTTAAACCAATCCATCTGGCACAAACAGTGATGCCACCGTCAAAATCACAGAGATTGCATTATTCGCTGGTTGATGGTTCTAATGGTTAAAGTGAGGATTACCTGAAGCTGCTGGTGCAAATGAGCACAATGTTATGCATTGCACTGTGTTTGTTGCAGGGCTACTATTTTAGCACTGGTGGACAACTTCCCAGTCAGCCTCCTCTAACCCATACATATGAAGATGCGTTGGAGGAAAGAAAAAGAAAAAAAACCTGTAACAACTGTAATGTTAGGGAACAATTTACAGAACAAAATGCATCTTATTTAGCCTATCAAATTTGACAGATAAATTCTTTCAAATAATGGTTAAGAGTCACAGATAAGTTTAAGTTAGCACATCAAGATGGTGTTGTCAGTTTTATTCTTCATTCTGTACCACTTTTACAACAATATCCTCATTACTGAGCATCTATATAGTGTTTTCAGAACCATTAAGCTGGTACAGCACAAAAGTGACATTTTCACATTTCAATCACAGACTTCTCACAAAAAAAAACAAAACAAATAAGAACATTTCGACTCAATAAGGTCCAACATTCAGAGGCAATTACATGTGGTATTTAAAGTACTGAGGGATGACAATGTCTCGTCAAATTTCCGTTCATGATCAATGCAAATTACCCTAACCAGCTGTTAGCAACTCATCCTATTAGTTCTAAACTGTTATCTGCATACGTACATAACTTAAGTTCTTGACCACCCAGTACCTTGTCAAAATCAGTTATTGGTTCATGTTAAACCTCTATGAGTTGAGCTGTGCAGCTCGTTTCAGTTCAAAGTCGATTCACCATTCAGCACACAGTCATTTAGTGATTCAGATTCCTAATAGACCTTGCTCAATGAAGATCTCTGCAGTGTTTATCATGTTCCAACCAAAACGACAAAAGGAATTGAATCATTTCAGGCTTTTAGTCTGAGCAGTAAGCATTGGCAGCCAGCACTTCAAGTTTACCCGTGGAGTAAGCGTTTTTGCCTATTATTTTAATTCAAGGTTCTTCAAAAGAATTATAAAATAAGTTGTGTGTTACTGATTTTGGCCAACTGCAAACAAATGTTTTCTTAGATACTACAGCATGTGCAATGCGTTATCACTCCATAGATTTATTTTAATGCTATAAAACTAACTAAGGAATAGCTGCCAGTAGTGGCTCAGCATAGGTAGAAACAAATTCTAGATTAAGGTATAAAGCCTCCCTGGTGGCTCTTTACAAATCTGGTTGAGAAAATGCCAAGTGTGGGCACAGATTTTTCAGCACACAAGGTTACTTTAAATAATCTAATACCTCTACATTAGGCATTCTTGATGTACTCATACATTCCGTACAAGGCTTTTAAAAATATGGCACCATATTACTGCTGAATGGCTGGCACCGAACTGGACTTTGCAAAAATAAAAAATACCTTGAATCTTTTCAGTCTCTTTAGTTCTGAGTCACAAATGTGAGTAAGCACTCACCACTGGGAATAACCCAGTTTTCACCTTTCACCTTCTTCTAGTTCTAATCTCGCTTCCTCATAACATTTGGGTTAATGACTATTGAATATTGTATCTTCATCTAAATAAATGAATAAGAGCAGGCAAACTAAGAACAGTGTATATATTTTCAAAAGACATTTTATTACAGATTAGAATATGCATTAAAAACAGCCATCTCTATTAACTAATCTCACGATAGAAAGCTATTTGTTTAGTTACCTAAAGAAATGTCTATGCTGATTACATCAAGCATGAAGGTTACATCAGTATTACCCAGATACATTCACATGGGGCCAAATTTAGTGCAACCAATTTATTTATTGTGTGATTTGTAATGTGAGGAAATCTGAGTACGTAGAGTAAACCTACGAAGACATGGGAAGGTTGTACAAACCCCACTCAATCAGAGTCTGAGTTCGGCATCGAACCAGTGATCTTTGGAGCTCTGAGGTGACTGTGATAACCTTATGATTCACCATGCTGCCCCTGGGAAGGAGGAGGTAAGATAAACTGTATAGGAATCCAGTTCACTGCAGCATTATGCAAAATCCTTATCCAGAGCAACAAACATACACCTTCCAATTAGTAGCCTTGGCCAAGTCTTAATTATCATTTTGGCATTAGAGACTAACTAAAATGTGTGGGGTAGAGAACATACCAAACTTGGTAAAGAACAAAGGCTCTGTAGCTAGTGACACTGAAGCACTTCTGGACACCATCACACTTGCCCTAAGCTATGGATTTATAATTCATCAAATTAATCCAGCTACTCTTTAATAAACGATTCATATTTTGTGAGATTACCACTCAAACCATGAATATTACTGGTTTTCATTCAGTGAGGATAATTTTTTTATTTCTTGTATCAAACTGTACTTTATTTTATTGAAAGTTTTGAGTAACATTGTTGCCCTAAAGAGTATAAAATCATTCTGTCAAGGACAATGAAATTCTTTATTACCTACATAATTGTACTGGCTGGATAATTTCCTAGCTTATCCATGCCGGTTATTGATGAATCAAGCCAATCTAAATCCCTGAAGCATATTTCCGGCACACTGATGAAAATGCTGGCCTTGCTAGAGGTTCAGGAATACCCCTCATTTGCTACAATCTCACAGTATGCTGCTGGAATGAATACAAAGTGAACAGAGCATTAGTCAGGCTAAGTGCTGTACTGTTGAGATGAATGAAAGCTATTACATGCCGAAGACTACTGAAATTTTGTAGGAAGGAGGAGCCCCTATTTTCAAAGCCATGGGATGAACATTATAAAACACTAAGTGAAAGTGTTATCGTTTTCTCATTTAGACTCCTACAAGGTCACTTATGTCTAACTCATCCATTATACAATGAGCTCCAAAAACGTACTTTATTATCAAAGGGAAATATGCATGAAGAACATTTTAATGTACTGTACAAAGCTTAAATATAAAATATTTAAATCCTGATTCAATGTAAAATGAGGCTACATCTTTATAAGGAACAAATGTAATTAAATGCTTAGACCTGAGGCCAAAGATTTATATGCCTCTGGTCAAATAAAAAAAAAGCAATTAATACAACATGTTAAAGTATTTGTGAAAAATCTGAAATGCAAATTAAAGATTATACACATTGTAGATGATCCACTTGTAGTTTTCAAAGATCTTAATTTTATTGACTTGTTTATTGTTTATAGCTGTACTGGTAATTCTAGGCATCACAGAAGGTAAAAACTGCTAAAAAACCAGTGATTAATAGTCAAGTAATTCCAAACCCTTAACGGTGTCAAATTCTATAGAAAGCAAATTCTATCACTTTAATGGAACCTTGTCTTTAGTGTTGTATTAATCTAAAATTGCAGTAGGACCAATACTGGAATGAAATGCTAAATTGTCATCTGATTGGTCTGTTTCACATATTTTTTTATATCAGAATCTGACTGTATATTTTCTATTAATTCTTACAGAAATAAGTCACATTTTCCCACATGAGAACTAATTCATTCATAAGTTCATAAATGGTTCATTTAATGCATTGATGTTGTTTATTATAATAGTGTATACATTATTATGCTCTTGTTAAGCACACAGGCCTTCTCAAATAGTGGGGTTGTAAAAGCAGACAATTCAATCATTAGTCAATTATTTGAATGGCAATCATAAGATAAAATGTTTTTATATTTTTATGGACAAACGTGTTACGCAAGTAACTTTTATTATGTGAGTAACTGTAATTGGATTAGAAATTTACATTTTTTAACAGCAGAGACTTCTATTCAAGTCATTTGCTATACATTCTACAAGTTCTGTCAAACTGTCATGACCTGATCTAACCACTGGAGGGGATTCATGTCAGAAGTCTAGCTGACCCATCTCCCTGTCGCAAGTGTCTATAGTGAGTTCCCAGACTGTCAGAATAAATAACCTAATTCATAATGACTTGTTCGTAATCACTTTAGTTAACTACATGGATATGTTTCTAAATGGTTTTGAATTACAACTGAACTGGATATAATAATAAGGATGTTTTATTAATTCAATGATTCACACTTAAGTAGGCATATCCCAGATGACCTTGTACTTAATTTTGCCAACATTCAACTCTAAAGTCTCGATGGCAGAGGGTTAAAAGTGACTAAACGAGTATTCCAACCCCTTCTACGAGTGTCATCACTGGGAGCAATACGGATCTGTTTCACCAGCATCAGATCAAATTTTACATGCCGGCTAAGAAATACACTGCTCACAAAAATTAGGGGATATTTCAAAATGCAATTTAAAAAAGTATTTGATTTTATTTAAGGATTTAAGATCCTTAGAAAAGCAAATAAAAAGCCAAAGAAAGTTGTTTGATTACGGAAATGATATGCAAACTCGATTATTGTGATTGAGTAGCAAGTGACATTTACAAGGGTGAACAGAAGCATGTCAAACTGTATGAGAGTGCTACACATTGACTGTTCAAGTAAAGTGTATGGTCACCCAGGACTGTCAAAACACACTCACAGGATCGGATTGTACAGTAGTTTTTGTGGGATGCTCTTTGTACTCATTTTGAAATATTCCCTCAATTTATTATACATTACTTAAATTATTCAGATGCTAAAGTATTAAAACTTACATATTACATCAACTTGAACATGTGGACATTCGGACAAACCTGCTACATTTAGAATGTGTAACTATGTACATGTCTATGCATTTAGCTCTGTTTTGTAGCTGTACACCATATTACCTTATTCAGAACACCTATGTAAATGTAAACATATAATGAAATCTGGCCAATCAAATTAAATTACCACAGGACCAAGAAGTGTTTATGCCTGCTAACATATTGGTCATTGCATATACCAGCTCACAGAAGTATTTTAGGAAATTGTTAACATTAGACCAAATTAGGCTTGGGCACATAATAAATATTATGGAATATCCCCATAATTTTAATACGTACTGACATAAAATGATTTTAGCAGGTAATCCATTTGCTTTACCATAGCACTTTAACTTGTAAAGATTCTAATATTTTATACAGCTGGAATGTGCAAATGATTATAACAATATCTTTTTGCGATAATAGGCATTGGGCAATGTCTGAGCTCATGAACACAATATCCATAACTGGTAGAGACAAAGCAGAGAAACTCAGTTTCTTGCAGGTCATTTTTTTTCAGCTACTGAATAAATAAAAACGGAGATGCTGAGAGAACATTCAGTGAGGGCAAGACATTTATGAATGCTGAAAACTTTTAAAGCATTACAACTTGCTGCTCTAAACTTGGATTAAAGGAAAAGGATGATGCTACCATGCACACTACACTTTGCAATAAAACTTTGCATTATTTTGTATTTATTATTTTTTTTAAAATGACAAACAGACAGTGCATTTCTAGCTTAAAGGAATCTTAAGTTCAGGAATTTTGTCTCGTTTATTACACAGTGTAACAATTTTTTTTTTAAATGTGCCCAGTAAAGTGTGTTTTCCTAATTGTTTGTGCCTTAAATGAATAGAAAAAGATATTATTCCCTGTAAACATTGCTTTTGTGGTCAGAACAATGATATTTTGAAATGTATCTATTTTTAAGGGTATTCACGATATTTCAAGAGACAAGAAGCTTCTGGAATTGTGAGAACTATCAAGAAGTTTCTAGAACTGTCCAGAATTATGTAGAACTTTCTGAGACTGTATAAATACAGTTATATAGGGCCACTATAGCAGAGAACCATGCATTTTGCTTTCCCAAGAATTTGGCATGAACCGACCGATCACTCAAGAAATTGCTACTTCTGCATAGTGGACTCTTCCAAACGTCGCACTGGCAAAAATGCACCAACGAATCCTGACATTCCTTCATCTATCGCCCCAGTACCACACTGCCCTGAACTTCATGTACCAACTCCTCCAGACACAGCTCAACCACTTTCAGGAGAAAGCAGCAGTTCAGACGCTGAGGAAGACGTTAAAGATTCCGATTTCTCTTCATATGCAGCTGAGTCAAAAAGACCTGAACGATCTGATCAGAGACCTTGGTCTCATCAAGTCCAACGCTGGGCTTCTGACATCAAGGCTCAAGCAATGGAACTTATTAGATAAAAGCGCCCAAGTCACAGAACAGAGGAAGAGTCACCAAGTTTTTCTAGCTTTTTCAGTCACCAAGATGGACTGTGCTTCTGCAACAATGTGGCCGGTCTATTCGAGGCTATAGGTATCACCTGTAACCCGAAGGAGTGGCGCCTCTTCATAGACAGTTCATGCAAGA
>JAUZST010004520.1:0-16262 GCA_034779995.1 Parotocinclus haroldoi | reverse complement strand
TACCAGCACTGACCAATCTAAACCAACACTAACAAGTTTAAACCAGCTAAATACCAGCACTGACCAATCTAAACCAACACTAACAAGTTTAAACCAGCTAAATACCAGCACTGACCAATCTAAACCAAAACTAACAAGTTTAAACCAGCTAAATACCAGCACTGACCAATCTAAACCAACACTAACAAGTTTAAACCAGCTAAAAACCAGCAAAAGACAAGTAATACCCCGTTTGAAGCAGCTCTGTCCAGTTTAAACCAGAAGATAAGAGTAACTGGTCGGCAGAAAGAATTTACAGACATTTTCCAGTGTGGAAAAATATGAATAGACCCATTCAAATCCATTCCATTGGAATAATCTGCTTTAATCTACACAAAAAAGAAAAGGACATTAATTAGTTTCCATCAGAGAGATATAGTCGGGTGTCAACGAAGACTAATGGGTGGGGTTTTCCCTGCCCTCAAACCCTGTAACTAAAATTATAGTGGCAAAGAAGCTTAGTTTCAAAATACACTTTAGTTAGTGCAAGATGTATTTAGAGGGAACAGCGGTTGCAAACAAAGCATCGGTTACACAATAACCTCTTCAATTAACCTGAATTATCAGCTCTGTTACCTCTGAGCTGAGTTTCATAACAGTAATAGTAGACGACAAAAACAGGTACCAACTTTCCATCTGTACAGTCTGAGCTGGGGATAGTCCGTTTCCAGGACGTTGAACATCTTCTTTGGAAAATCATTTGGAAATTCTTATTCTTATCTGCTGCTTTACCTCAATGTTTTCAAATGACGTTTTTCTTCCTTACGGTGACAGAGCCAAACCAGTTACTGATATGTGACAAGGCGTTGTGTTACTAAGCGCATGTTGTATCTAATGACTAGTTGTGAATTTACAACAAACATTAGCAGAGCAAACGAGATACAGAAAACAAACATTCATTGTTCTTTCCACATGGCTTCCACATACATTCTACTTCAAATGAAGTTCGTTTAAATAAACGGTTGTTCTTTTTCTTGAGCGGCTTTGTGCAGCTTCCAAGGCGTTATATAGGGGCACTCCAGGTCAGAGTCATTTCCTCCCATTACTGCCAGTCAAGCTGCCTGGAAGTTTTGAAAACCATGGTGCCACAACTCCATAACTGCAGATTTTAACACTCTGTGAACAAGAGTGACCAGTGGGTAGAGCACTGGCTCACACTGCTGAGCCACTCTGGTTCTTAGCCCACCCCTGGAGAGGTCCCCGCCATCTATAGCCCAGAGGTTTTTCTACCAGAGCAACTTACAACGGACACAGCCTTACAATGGACGATCCAATCACAGCTAGATTAAGGGTCATGCTCAAGGAGCCGACAGTGGTACCTTTGCGAAGCAGGGATTTGAACCTTGGACTGCGTGGTCTTTGGTCTATAGTTCAGCATCCTAGCTCAAGGGGATGGGGGGGCGGTATGAAAACCACAGTCCCAATGATGATCCTAAAGTCCTAAAGCTTTGTTCGCACCAGTAGGCACCCTGGAGAAACCAGAATTCTACGCAGTGGTTTAAGATGTACAATAACAAGACATAACTATTTACGTTTGGCATTTAATAGACGCCCTTATCCAGAGCGACTTACAACTCATACAGTCTTACAATCCAAGGGTTAAGGGCCTTGCTCAGGAGCCAAGTAGCTTCAGCTTTGGCAGAACTGAGACTTGAACCTTCAACCTTCTAATCAATTTATCTAGTCCAGCCCGAGTAACAGTGAAATAAAAAAACAAAACATAAAATAACTGCAGTGTGTACATGAATCAGCCTCAGAGCTGGAGCTACAGTATAACAGAGCTGTGCAATAATAACTTCAACTTTTAACGACTTTTTTTTTCAGAATCCTTGCTCGTTGTATGAATGAAAATTCCACACAACGCAACGACTTCCTCTTGACTAGCTCCGAATATAACTGGTGCAGACATTAATCACACCATTACAGACCTCGTAAATATAAAAATATCACCGGTTAAGCATCACTAAAACAGGAACAGCTACAAGCGTGGCTTACGACTGTGATGAGACACACACGTATTCTCTCCCTATCACACTCGAACACTTTAGAGATGCCAGATAACCGAATGCATATCATTGAATGAAGGCGGAAGCTAATCAAGTGGACTGCAATAAGAGTGTGATACTGTTTTATACTGTTGTGATACAGTGTGGTGCTCTTCTTTCTTAGTTGCTATTTTTACCACAGTGTGATTAGTCTTTGGTGTTTCATGTGCCCCTTTATGCCGAAACAAATTCCTAGTCTGTGAATCCTGTTCAAGGTTGATTCAAATTCTGATTTTGATACCCACTGTGGGACACCTGCCATTTTTGGAGTCCTCCTTGGCTCAAGGCACTGCAGCTGGAGCCTGAAAAGTGATCTGGTTCGCCAGAGTACTGACAGCTGCAATGGATTTTTACTCAGCAGCTACTGAGCCGGCGTCTCTTGTTCATTCGGTACATGACATTCGTTGATTTTTACGAATGCGTTTCGCCTCAGGTTTCGGCTTGAAATTGTGCCGACGTGTCCAAAATGATGTGCTTCGTCCCTCTGTTTTTGAGCTTTGTGAGATTTGTGTCCAAGCCTCAGCAGTGCCGAGACCCTGGGGTGCACCTGGGAAGTAGCAGGATAGTCATTCGGTTTTTTTTTTTAGCTTTGAATGGTTCTTCCTAAAACACTGGGTTATTTAATTCGGCTTTAAAGGTTCCTTGAATGGGACAAAGTGCGTTTGTCTCAGCTGACAGATGAGTGAGTAATGGCTGAACGTTTCTCTGTTCCCCAAAGTGCACAAAACGTTCGGTATTCTTAGCGCTCGCCGCTTTATTAAAAGCAGTCTTTCCGTGCATCATCGCGTGGAACTTTTTGGATCACGCATTCGCACTGTTCGTCTTAGACACCGATGCAGCGCGACGGGTAACCGTAATAGGTGTGGTGGACCTATTATGGCTCGGAAGGGTAATATGAAATGTAATATGCCGCGTGCAAACTTTTGACCCTCTTTCTTGTAGATGCCTCCGCGTTTTTCAGTTTTGCACCGTCCGAGGTCGTTCTAAGTCAATAAAACGAAATGTTTGGGCTCAAGGAGTGCCCCAATGTGTCATAATTAGCAGTGAAATCGGACAAATCCAGCACTTTCCCGTGATCAAAAGTGGTAAAATGTGATGGGAGAGAGTTTGTCTGTACTATCTCGCATCTGGGACGGTTTAAACAGATTAAGGGGGATCACAATGCACTCCGGATTAATCCGAAAGCTAAGAATGAAATCTCTTCGAATCCTAAAAGAAAAACAAAAGGCGGTTTCATGGCGCTTTGTGCAGAGTGTAAACAGATCAAGCTACGATCAACCGCTTCCAGTAATCCGGATTTCTCCGGCTGCTGTTTTTCCGGAAAGACCTGCCACTCAACAGCGTGGCCATAGCAACAAAACAGCCCTACGTTACTAAATATGGGCATGGAAGCGCGAAAAAAAGAGAGAGCGTAAGTCGAGTGCGTCATGACGTCGCACTGACGCGCTGTGCGCGCTGAAACGTAGTTCCGAGGAGAGTGGAGAGAAAATCGCCTCAGCGCAAACATGGAGGAGTTTCAGTGGAAAAGTAGAGAGTTTTGATGAAAACCGTCACTAAGCACGGCGTTCATGTAAATCTGCTGCAGCTGGAAAGGTCTCGAGGACACGGGGAGAAAAACATCAACCGGAATGAAAAGAAAATTCAGTCCAAAACAAACAGGGCGTCACATAGCGTTTTGTTTTTGTTTTGTACAGGAAACAAAGCCTAGATGTGATCAGATGAGATTAGGTTCTGCACACTTTGAATGTACTGTTTCATCCCAGAGCCAAACCACTTCTGACAAAAATACGAGGGACATATTAGTGGGTAAATTCCGTTCTGAACGATCCCCTGAGCTGCATATGAAAGGTCAGTCAGAGGGCTGATGTTTGTTGGACCATTTTTATTCATTACCAGAGGCAGACCTTCAACTTGATTGGCGTGTATTAAAAGAGGAACCTCGTTTGGAGCTGGGTACAGCCGAGGAAACAATCAAACTTTCGAGAACGTCGCTCGGTCCAAAACCACAACAAGCCACTTGCGTTCATTTGACAGCCCAATTAAAAGACCACTAATTAACACAATCCTCGAATGACACCTTCTAACTTCCAAAGGTGATCGAATTTTGCGCCAACGGACTCGATCCTGACAACATTTCGAACTAAAAAAAAAAATCTCACTGGGCGTCTCCAGCTGGTAACAATTTGTTGAGCGACTTTCTCATTTTTTAAGCAACCGTGAGGGAAAACAAATCCTGCGGTCGCGGAAAATATGTCAGCTTGCTTCAGTCACATTTCTGTTTCACCAAATTAAAACAAACAAACGGCGCGGATGCTGAAATGAGTGGAACTGGGTTAAGAACCGTCCAAAGCGTTCCTCTAACCTGCAAGGTCACGACGTTTCCACGCTCGCGATGCCACAAGAACCGAACACATGGAGAACAAACAGCTTTGCGTTCATAAGAAACCACTTGTTAAAGAGGAATTAGAAGGAAAGGCTTCAGCTCGCTGGGGAACAAAAACCATTGGACTCTGGAGTAGAGGCTGACATTTTTTCAGGAATCCCACGGGTCATGTGATTCCCGCGGGATGGGACTCAACTTAACTATTACTCACGTGATCGGGACGGTACAGGATAGCAAAGTTACCAGGAGCAGACGGGAGCGGGAACCAATAAATAAGACAAAAGACGACCATAGAATAGGCGCCGCCATTTCGTCGTTTTTTTTCTTTTAAGAAACCTACACTAAAGCAATTCTAAAGAACTACACGGCCCAGAAGCCAACGGGGCTTCCGACCACAGCTTCCCGCCGGAATTCATAGAACAGCAGCAATGGAGGGAGAAAAAAACACAAGGGCTGCGTCTGAAATCGCACACTTTGTATTCGGACACACTACATGCATGGAAGTATGTGATTTGGGACGCAGCCAAGCTCAGAAACTGATGTGTTAAAAATGTAGTTGTAACACAAACTCAGAAGTAACGACTTTATCTCTAAAGCATCATACGCACTTTTTTCTTTATACAAAACTCAGACAGTGTGTGAATTGTGAAGGTTATGCTTTTATACACATTTATTAGTCGACACCAGTTCTCTTGCTTTGTGCAGCTTTTTGTTCAGGCAAATGAATGCCTAATGTTTTAATTTTAATGAGTAAAATGCAACTTTATGTTATGTTTGGGTTTATAAAACAGGGACTTAGCAGCTGCTCCCCCATAGGAAAAACTATAGGGACCCCAGGCCGTGTTTTATTTCTGTTTAGTGGCCTTTAATGAAGGATTTTGTTTTTGATTAAGGCATAAAATGTCTCCCTCTATTACCACAAATGAACAGGGATAAGATTAGATTTAATTGTATTTCCTAAAAACTAAAATAAGTAGGAAAAATGGGGGTGGCACAGGAGCGGGAGTCATTTTACCAGGAGTGGGACGGGACAGGAATTATTAAAAAATTCCGACCCGGTATTGGGATGGGATGGGACGGGAATAAAAACCCACTCCCGGGTCGCCCTCCGCTCTGGAGCGACGCAAAAAGGACACAAATCAGGGTACGGGTTTTTGAGTTTCAGAAGTAGTTTAATAATGAGTTTGACCATCACACTCAATGTTACACTCAATGATCCATTTTTTGCACATCCTTTTTTTGGGCAAACATGGCATAACTGCGAGGTAATAAAAATAGAAAACAAATCAGGCATATATTTCTATATGTTACAATCATGGCACAGTTTCTCTCACAGGAAAAGAAACTCACACTTCTGTTAACAACAGCACGTCCAGCTACACGAACCACACGGTGAAGCACTGCGAAACAGGATAAGGCCTGGAGATTATATCGTATTCGACTCGGACAAGAACAATATTCATAACAATATCATAATATTGTGAAGGAACACCAGATGGATCATCACTGATGGAACGTCGTCGGCGTGCTCCCCGTCCTCCCGCGAGGCTAAGAGCATTTGCGGTACACACCGACGGTAATGGAGCGCGAGATCGTCATGCAGCGCGTCGTTAGGTGGCACAATATTTAGAATATGTGACGATACCGAAATTTCATATTGCAATGACACAACATACCGTTATACCAACCGACCCCGGTACGATAAAACACGAGATAAACACCGAAACGATAAGCGACGTCGTTCAGCCCACGCCGTACAAAAGTGCATAAAGGAGCCTCCGACATCGAACATCACCACTTGGAAGAAGAAACGTCGTAGCCGTAGACTAATCCTGCGTGACGTCACGTGAGGTCCATTTTCTTTACTCATCCTATTTTTTTATTTTTTTTGGTCGGTTTCTAAAAGTGCACCACATCAAAGATCGCCATGCAGCAAAGATCACTCGGAATGAATTTCAACTCAATTCTGTTCATTTTGAAGGAGCTTGTTATGATCCTGAGGGAGTTCCAGCCAAATTGGGAACCCCACAGACAGCTGACTGTGGTTGGCCATATGGGGGGGTGGGGTGGGAAATCATCTCCTGGAGCTGTGAGACCTACACAAACCACGGCCCTGACCACGATAAAAAAAAAAAAAAAAAAAACTTAAATGAACGTTAAATAATGCATTTGGATTGGGGATTGATCCCAGTTTTGGTGTTTTTCGGGTATTTGGGTGAATACTGATGTATTTAAATGTAGACCAGATCATGTAGAATATGTCATGTGGAAAGAGAAAGTGATGATATTTGGGTTCGGATCGGGTCTGTCATTTGGGATTGTCGTTAATATCAAAACAGTTTGGGCATTTTGCATTTTGGGGTTAAAATGTGGACTGTTTGGAATTCAGGTGGAGATTAGATCCGGGGATGATTGTATTTCGGTGTGGGAGTAGGACATTACTTCACGTAGGACGGAGAATACTGGGGTTCAAACTGGGCCGTTCATTTGGGATTTGGGATTGTTATTAATATCAAAACAGTTTGGGCATTTGAACCGGGGGTTAAGCCCATTTGGGACATTCTGGGTGGAGTACAGGGTTTCTATGTATATATGATATTGGGGCATTTTGCTGGAAATGGAAATTGTGATATTTGGGTTCAAGCTGGAATTTTCAGTCGATATTATGAACAATATTTAGAAGGTTTTTGCAGTTTAACCGTGGATCAAGAGCATTCGGACCATTTTGGGTGGAGTACAGGGGTTTCCATTAAATACTGGGGTATTTTTTTGTAGAGTCGATGGCTTTCTATGTAGCTTAAGGTACATTGGAAGTTATATTGGGGAATTTAATTGGGGCATATCAGTGAAAATTTGGTGTATGGGAGAGACATTGGCATTTAACATGGCATTTAAGATGGAGAGAAGATCGCTCCTGGTGGTGTTTAGGCAATTTTGGCTAAGTATTTTGTGTATTTTATACTTTAGAAGCTTTGGGTGGAGCTTTTGGCAGAAATATGACAATAAGGTGTAATTGCGGTATTTAGTCGGCATTTAGCCGAAGACTAGACCAGTGTGGAGAAGAATTTAGATGGGGATTTGAACTCTTTTGCCTCTGAAGCTACCCCGATAATGACTATTTTTTAATTCTTTAAACCGGTTTCCAAGCCAGTTTCTCCGCTTGGCTCTTCATAACGTGAGCAGAGTTGAATTATCCGAGCCAGGTTTTACTTTTCCGCCTTCACACTCTTCCAAATCAAACACGAGGGGCTCCAGACTACCCCCCATCGTCATGTAGAGGGTCTCCCACTCCGTCAGGCCCAGAGAGGCGCTCAGGTCAATGTCGGGCACCAGGAGGTCCATGTCGTCGTCGTCGTACTCCATCTTGGGTCCCAGTTCCTCCATGGCTACGTCTTTGACGTCTATGTAGGCCTCCAACGAGGAGCTGGAACACAGCAGGACATCTGAATCGCCGGAGATCACGGGCTCCTGGTGGATAGGAGCAGGAGAGGAGGGACTCTTAACTGGGGATGAAGGCTAGGAAATAAACGGCAACAGGTCAAGATCTTCACTTAAAGTTCGCGTCACCAGAAAAGATTCTCTTAACACCTCAAACCTTGGGGTAGCTGCTGAAAACCACACCAGGTTCCAATGGTGAGGAATTATGAGGCCAATCTAACGACTGGGCACTGCTGGGCCCTTGAGTATGTTCCTTAACTCACAGACCGAGAATCTGAATTCAATGGGTCAAAATTTCTAAAGGATTTCTTCATCAAGAGCTTCCAGAATCAATGGAACATGGAGAATTTGCGAGAAGAATCCGATAATAAAAACGAACACGTACCAGAACCTGGGCGTTCTTAACACCGGGAGGTTTTTTGGCAGGGGGATCCTCAGGAACCTTCTTTTCTTCTTTCACTTTTGTTCCTTCATCCTTCTCCTCATCCGACTCCTCCATCTCAGCAGGGACTTTGCAGTGGGGTTTATGGGCCACCAGGAGAAGGTCGAGCTGCTCTTTCTCCTTCATCAGGCTGCTGATTTCAGCCTCTAGAGCGGCCTTCTCCTCCTCCAGTTTGTCCGTCTCCTGCAAGGCCAACAAAAGGGGTAAGCGAGAAATCCTCGAATCCCCCAAAGACAACCCCAAATCCCCAAAACTATTGGGACAACACGGAGAACCCGGCGTTTCTTGCATTTCCTTTGCATCTGGATTTCATCGCAGTCGGACCTGAAACCTGAAATATTTCATGTTTATTCACCGTAAAATGTCTTCGTTCACAGGTGGGTAGGGGGGGCGGGGCATCCTGGGGAGCACCAGGATATGGGATCTCCAGCTTATCGCCAGATGTTTTAAAACAATGTCCTTCAGGGAAGGATTGGAAGGGATTTCGATATTTATCCCTTCGACAAGGCAGAACGTCACAAAACGATTCCGAATCTGGATCAACTGACAGGTGGAAGAATGGATAGACAGTGTCTGTTGATTCTTCATAAGAACTACCAGAGATGGACAGACAGGTCAGTACGTACAGCCTGGAGACTGTCGGTCAGTTGGCGGCGGCGGTTCCTGCACTTGGCGGCGGCGAGTTTGTTTCTTTCTCTCCGGACTCTCTTCCTCTCCTCTTCCTCTGGAGAAAGCTACAAGAACACCGAGATTTGAATCGCTTTAATAGCATCCGGTATACAGACAGCAAACACGTACACCTCATACGCATATATACAGTACCGTCCAAAAGTCTTAGGCCACCATTTGATTTGCTGTTTTAGCGCTGACGACTGATAGCTGGCCCCATTGACCTCTGTTCCAATCTTAGGACATTTTAGCGTAGCCTATATTCGCAGATCTTACTTTAACTTTAACCTTTTCCCCTTCTCAGATCATGATCCATCCGCTCTAGCTCTAGAGGGTGTACATAACGTAGCGCTGCCCTATAAAAAGGTTCTCAGCGGCTGCTTCCGGGTAGTGTACCCCTTGTTACCAGAAAGACACCTTCAGTACTACCGACACCCAACCCCCCGCCCCAGCACCCCACCGTCCCCGTCCATTTCCAGAGACTTAGCAGAAGGAAATTTGTTGTCACAGTGTCCCGTTTCATTTCGCTTCAGTCCTTGGGCTGCCATGTTCGTTGGCAGTGACGTCATGGAACGGGAAATCCGGACTCGAACCGTATCGTCTGTGGCGATGAATCCAGGTTGCGTTCGGGACCGGGGTCGGGTTCGAGCAGCACCGCGTACGACACGATCCCATCTAGTGGTGATACGAGGGGCACTAACAGCTCAGCGATAAGTGCACGTGCTGCCTCTCGCGCCAGGGCTTCAAGGCGGCAGGATAATCCTCGCCCACCCACAGCAAGGGCTCAAAGGGAACGTCTCCGCCTGATTTATCTCCAAGCTCTACAGGTCCAGCCGTACCATCTGTGGGTAAACGGGGCGCAGGATTCCATGCCGAACCCGTACGCCTCCGCGATCCCATGCCATCTCATTTTGGATCCAGGCTAGAGGCGGATCAGCAGGGTAACTAGAGCCTCTTTCTCTCCGGTATTGTACCTGCTTACGTACATGTTTTGGGTCACTGGGCATATATACCCAGCTGCTAACTGTTTTAAAATAATATTGGAGTTGGTTATAAAAGCAGACGTGCAGACCTACCTGCTCTTTCAGTGTTTTCCTCCGTCCGGAGTGTCCAGAGGCCCCGGGGCCCGTCTCGGGCTGGGACTTGGTGTGTGTTTTCTTTGTAGGCGTGTGTGTTTTCTTCTTGCTCTTCTCCCCACTGCATGGACCGACCGACGAAATATCAGTGGACAGAACCATCCACTTCAGGTCAGGCGCCGTAGCGATGGCAGTGACCGTCGGGACAAAGGGAGCATCTCTGCTCCGGGTGCTGTCAGAGCCTTGGACCTAAGTGCGCACACACACACACACACACACACACACACACACACACACACATCAGATAACGAACAGACAAAATGAAATCAATGATCATTAGGAATCGTAAAGAATGATTAAAGCTTCTGAGCAATCAGCCTTAACACTTCACAGAGATCATTAAGATCTAGTTAGTGTTGCATTCAATGCACGAAGGTCTGCCCGGTGCCAAGATGCCATCCATCATCTTTTCTCTCATTCTCTACGTCATGCCTACCTGAGTGAGAGGCTCCTTTGCAGGCAGCTGGCACAGAGACGAGGACCCGCTTTTTGGCATCTCCTGACAATTAAAAAAACAAAACCAAACCAGAAACGGCGCGGCTGCAGGCACAAAGCGGTTCGGTTAGAGTGTTGTTGTTTTTTTAGGGTATAAACCGGTTTTTATCGCCGGTATTTATGATATGATGCACGGTAGGTCCGCGAGAGCTCCGGCTCTGATAGTGAGGAGAGAATTTTATGAATGAAATCTGTGAGAACGGACCGTACCATCTGAAATAAGGGGAGACGGGAGAGAGCAACGGGTCGTGGTTAAAGTGGGAGGTGGGGACTGTCACGTTTCTGTGCGGTTTGCACATTGTGTGTGTGTGTGCGCATATTAATAGCATACGAAAACATCACCTTCGTTCAGTTCAAACGTCCATTTATTAGAGCTTTAAGGTTCATTCATGCTACATTTACACGAATCAATTAATTGTTTGTATGCATATATAGATATAAACCTATATAAATGTGTGTGTGTGTGTGTGTGTGTGTGTGTGTGTGTGTGTAAAATTCGTAGGTTCCTATGCATTTGGTTTACGTTTAGTCCTCTCCATTGAGCTCGCAAACACACAGTCCTGCAGCAACAAGCCCTGACGCGCTGTCCTCCTCAGCCAATCAGAACGCAGAGCCCGTTCAGCCAACCAGCGCTCCTCGACCATACATGGTGTTTCCGGGCCGAGCTGAGGCGCCGTGCCTATTTTTGCCGCTTCAGATTCCGTTAATTAAACCAACCCGCCATGAAACGTGGATCCAGCAATGTTTCTCGTTAAGTTTCTCTATTCGATCCGCATTCAGATCGACGTTTCTATCTGTGGTTACGATACAGGGTGTGTGTTCAATAAGCACCTTATTTCCCCAATCCCTACGCCGTACACCCCACTGTCTATTCCCCAATTTAAAAAGACTACACCCTACAGGCTGTCCCTTAATCACTGCACCCATTCCTATTCCCTAAAAACTGCACCCTATTCCCTAATCCAGACCTAGCTTTGCACCCTGCTCCTTAATCTCTACACTGAAAAGCAATTCTTATATCAAGCCGATGAATCGTGCTTTTAATTCTGTGAAAATACGTTTTCTTGTTACTAATAGCTGATTATTTTCACTCTCGTGTCAAGATTTCACCTTATTTCCTGTTATTCGGGGCTCAAAACAAGCACAAAAAGTCCAAATGTAAGACATATAATACGTCTTGGTTCCTCCCCAGGTTTCTCCCTTCTACGTTCAGGAGTTTTTCCTTTCCGCTGTCGCCCTAGGCTTGCTCAGTTTGGGATCGGCCTTTTAAGATCATATAATATAAGATTGTAAAGCTGCTTTGAGACAATGCTCTGTTATAAAAAGCTCTATAGAAATACATTTTGACTGATTTATACTTGATTTAAGAATTGGTATAAGTAGTATAAATAATAGTACTATTATTAATATTTTAATGTATTTATTTATTATTCATTGTTTTTTATTTATCATTCATTATTTTTATTACTATTTATTATTTTAGTATTTATTTTTTATCATTTATTATTATTATTATTATTATTATTATTATTATTTATTATTTAGTATTTTTATAGCTTTTTATTTTTTTTATTACTAATTATTATTGTTGTTGTTATTATTATTATGTATTTATTTCTTTGTTATTTATTATTCATTATTTTTACTTCTTTATTATTCATTATTTTTATTACTATTTATTATTTATCACTTATTATTATTATTATTATTTTTTTTTTTATTGATTATTCATTATTTTTATTACTATTTTTTATTATTATTCATTATTATTTATTTATATAATTATTGCCTATTTTTATGAACTCCTGCTCTGTAGAATTTCCTTACCATATTTTTTAAAATAAATGCATATTTATTTATTTACCTTAAAAATGTTTGTTCTAGTTTGCTGCATCCTACTGTTAATTAATCACTAAGTCATGATTATAATACATTTACATCATCAAATCAGAAAACGATCGAATTCATCTTGATTTTAAACATTCTATCTTTATATGTCCTTTTTTTTAATTATCCAGTTCAGATTTGCAGATTGTTTGATTCTCTGAGCTGGACCAGAACAGCTCAGTAGTGATTCTCCAAATAAAACCAAACAAAACAGAATAAAATAACTAGTGTGCCGATGAAAGGATTCTTCCAAGCACTGTGATAAGCGCTATTTTTAGCCCAAATGATGTAATTGAATTGCTGGAGGAAACGCGGGGCCTCCCTTTGTGAGCTGGGTCCAAGTATTTCCCGGCAGACCCTGGCACGCCCCCTCTGCCCATTCTAGGTCCTTTGAGTGCTGGTCAGTCTGCCCGGAAATCCTCTGTTAGGCTCCCTGCTGTTCTGCTCCTCTGTTCGGTAGCGATGTTTAAACGTCGTCTGCAGGGCATAAAAAAGCCCATTTCAACACTAGAAAACCTTAAAGAATCGTTTAACGATTTTTTTTAATGAAGTGGCCATTTCTCCTTTGAGCTGTGGGATCCTGGGGTGGTGGTGGTGGTTTTTTGGGGGGCTGGGAGGTTCCTGTATGAGCTAAGGCGTTAAGGCTTCCCTGCTCCTATCTGCACGCGAAAGCCAATCTGCATTTCTTCACGCGACAAACAAAACGCTCGTGTACGTTCCTCTCCCGATAAGAGAAGCTGCAAAACGCTGAGCCGGAAACGTTATCAGGTTTGGCTGGCACGCGGCTGAACAGTCGAACGTTTGCTTTGTCCCTGGTATCAGAATCAAAACGTCCAAGAACAAGAACAATGGGACTGGGGTCAGGGCTTACGAACAGTACAGAATATTCAGGTACGTCCCCGTGGAGGTACGGGTGTACACCCCGTCAATATTTGGCCTGTCGAACCCTTTTAAATGTTCATGTGCGCCGTCCCTGGTACAGCGAATTCCAACATGTGCTGGGCGTAATGTTTATGCAGTGTCGTTTGCATTAACGAAGTAGTGCAGTAGGGCGCAGTAAGAGCCGATAAGAACTATAGTTAAGTAATAAGGGATAAGTATCAGGATTCCTGAGTATCATCAGGTCTAGCTTTATTTAGAGATTGAACAGCATTTACGGGATGAACTTCATGTTCATATTGTGAACGTTCACATCAAAAATGTCCTTGGCTGGTGCTTTAGCTAAGGATGACAAAGTCAAAACTGTTAGGTACGTATCTGTAGCTCTTACCCTCACCAAAGGAGGTCCGGCTTTTAAAACGTACAACCCATACAGTCTTACAATCCAAGCAGTTATGGGATAAGGGCCTTGCTTAAGGACCCAACTGTGGCAGAGGTGGGATTTAAACCCTGGACCATCAGGGCCAGAGACCAGTACCTTAACGGCCAGGCTACCATCTTTACAGAAAGGGGGCTTTTAAAAAATAGACAACACATATACCCTAAGTAATCGTAGCGCTACGTACTTTTATATTTATACTTACATACATGCTATAACCCGCACTTTACCTTTTACCTCAGCTTTTCACTACATTAGTAGTCATGTCGCTTAATGTTACCTAAGAACTCGTGAATTTCTGTCACCCCTGGCAGCATCTTGGTGCGTTTTTAAACCCTGAAAACATGAAACGAACCGAAAACCAGTGCCAACGCGAACTGAACGTAAACAAATCCATGATAAACAACTCCAGTAAACGTGTCTCAAACAGAAGGTAACATTTCTGTATGCAATCGATATTTCTATACATTTGTCGGGTTGTGTTGGGAATAAAAATCGTTTTTATGTTACGTTATTCACACACATGCTGATATTGTGTGTGTGTGTTGTTTACATTCCTTCTACACACGGTTTCTATGAGGCGGCTAAAAGCCTAGCGTGCTAATGAGCTAACATGCTAGCGGTTCTCAGTGCGGTTAAGCGAAAGGAAAACACTCCTGACGTCACCGCGCTCGGATTAGACCGCTTAGAGCGAGCCAGAGCCGCGTAGAGAGAGAGAGCTTTCTAGAAAGAACGAAACGACCAATGAGAAGGCGCTATGGTGACAGGGAGGGGCGTCGCCATGACAACACGGGCTGACCTTAAACAAAACAGAGTGAGGTTCGGTTAAACCGACGCTTCTCCCGTAGAGACGCTAAGAATAGCCATAATAATCTAATAATAAATATAATTACATGTATAATCATTATTACAGGCGCACATCTACACAGACTCGTCTTAACCCCCCACTCCCGGGCCCTAACCTAAGCACTGCTCGAATAGGCAAACAATAAATCATAATTACACTCGGATCTGAGGCGATCGTGTTAGCATTTAGTATTTGAGCCTGTTTATTTTTAGCGTGTAACGCGATGACATTTCGCTCTAATTTCAATTTTCGTTGCACTACACGTTGCCCACAGTCAGAAACGAGCTCTGTCTTAATAGAAAGATGTCTTAAATGTCAAATAATATCATATCATAAATCGTACACACGCAATACAAAGGTAGTAACGGTACGCTAGCTGTGCTAGTTAGCTATGCTAAACTAACGGGACCCGGTTCCCTTTAAATCGTTCATTAAAACCACAGTAACGGCAAAAGAAAAATATGAAAATACTGCATAAATACAGTGAACCAATATAAGACGGTGCCAAATAAAGAGAAATGCCTCACAAAAATGGCTAATTTGTATGGTATAGATTCAAACAGAAACAGAGATTACTACGGTTTATGATCCTTCGCTAATGCTTCTCTAATCATTAACGTAAACCATTCATTGCAATTCAGAGAAGTTGGTTTAACCTTCAGCGCCGTACAGAGATGGTCAGCTTTGAGCCAATATTGTAGTTTTGCTACAGACAGTAAACTACTTTAATCTGTACACGTATTCCACAGCAAGATTTTCAACAAGGCGCATTTTTGTTTATATAACAACTATTCCAGAAACGTTCGCCTATGGGAGGGTAACGACATGTGTTGTCGATTCGAAACGGTCGTATGCTTTGCCCCGAACTTAACACACTCTTGTTACAATGTTGAATAAAAAGCCGCTGTGGGTTAAAGTTCTCGAGGTTGCTCAGGGGTCCAACAGCGGCAGGTGGGCAGCGGCGGGATTGAAACCAATCCCAGCCAACATTGGATTGTTGTTTTATGATGGCATAACCATTAAGGCTAAAGCAGGCAGTTTATTAATGATTTACAAATGTTTATATCCACTGTGTCCTAGTTACTGCGACTAGTTAATGCCTAACTACAACAAGCGCATCCGTTTCACACAACATGCAAGCGCATTAAACAGTCTGTTCTGTGTCAAATGTGTGTGTGTGTGTGTGTGTGTATGCTTACATTTTGGCGACCAAATGTCCACACGAGGACCTTTTTTTTGACATTGTGGGGACCTTTTGCTGGTCGCCCAAAGAGATATGGCAGAGTCAAACGATTTGCTTTGGGTTGCTGAGTTTAAGGTTAAGCCTAGGCTGAGCTGTAGGTGTAGCTTTACTGTAAGGTCCCCACAAAGATATCGAAACATGGTGTGTGTGTGTGTGTGCATTGTTGTTATTTTTTGTAAATGAGACTGGACGGTGCAAACTGGAACACCACACTGCACCGATGAGAGAAAAGAGCCTCGTTGTGACGCAATGGTGTTGCACTCTGTACAGAGTGATTTCCCATCAGCGCCACGCTTCCTTTTGGTTGTCAGGATGCTTTT
>JAUZST010004519.1:0-16263 GCA_034779995.1 Parotocinclus haroldoi | reverse complement strand
TGTGTGTGTGTGTGTGTGTGTGTGTGTGTGTGTGTGTGTGTGTGTGTGTGTGTGTGTGTGTGTGTGTGCGCGCATTCGAAGCCATGGAGGAAGTAGACTGGATGGGGAAGTATCGGTTTATTGACTGCCTTCACAGCTGGCAGGCCTTGAGATGAAAAGGGATGTTCCTCAAGTCGTGATTGCACATCTTGAAGCAAGGATGGGCAAGACAAAAGAAGTTGGAGGACATGCCCCCCTCCAAACACTCCCTCATATGAGGACCCCCAGTGAATCTTCCTGTCCTCTCAGCAACATTAGCCTCAAGTCAAGCATGAAGGAAGCAGAGAAAGGAAGGGTGGAGGGGGGAAACCCGGAGTGAACGGCCAGCTGTTGCCTTTTGTGCTAAGGCTGGAGGCATCATTCAAAGATTCATGTCCACTTCTGAGTTCGTATCATAAAGGAAACGAAATGGGCATAGTTCCACCAGCGTACTCAATCAGGTGCCTGATATTGTATGTAACAATCACTGAGTATTGAACTTTTTACTGCTGTTACAGCATTCATACTTCTAAAAACTTCACAATAGCTTTTGCAACATAACTGCTGGGATTTTCCTCCAACTCCTACCTCCTTTGGCATCCTAACTTACCACCGGGTGTGACCCAAATAGCAGGAGCCTCTGGTGAGGTGAAGCACATATACATAGATAGTTTAAACGAACAACTACAAAATAATAATAATAATAATAATAAGAGGTTTTTTTTTTTTTTTATCGGCTTCAGTTTTTCAACTCATGAGTCCAGGTCATGAAGCACATATAGTACAAACTCTCTTCTGTTCTGTGCATTGCTGATTTATTGGGTTTGCTTAACACCCTGACCCCCTCACCCCAACTCCCCATGAATTTTAATGCTTCTTTTCATTGTGCCTTTCAGATATTTTCTGTCAATATTTAAACCTAAATGTGAAGATTCCAGGTTTCTCATTCATTGAAATGGCTTTAGAACGGAAGCAGCAGCTTCCGAAGGAGCAGGGGAGGCATTCGGCAGAAGCGACTCCCTCTTGAGAGCCTGATTAGGGTACCATTGGAATCAGCCCCCCATCTGCAGGGCTCAGAGGGTTCTCTTTTTCCATAATCACGTCAAATACACACTCCCACAACGTTCCTCACCTGGAGAGAGCAGCAATCCCGCCCTCTACCAGCGTTTATTGTAACAGTGATACACACATCCTCACCGGTGTCGAGTAACAGTTCTTAAAAATTCTTATAATCACATTACAGTTACTAATTAATCCCAAAAAAGAAATAGAAGAAATAATACTGTAAAACTGTAAGCGACATCTGCTGGCCAGTATGTGCAACTGCCTCAGGAAACTTGAAAGAAAACATTAGGTTTTTTTTCCTAAATAAAGATTTTAAAGGAGAATGTACTTTTATTTTAGAAGCTTCATTAGCTTAGAGTAATTCAGAAATTGAAATATCTTTTTCAATAAAACTATCAGCAAAGTATTCCCTATTTCGTTTTCAAAGGATTCATTACTTGCAAACGATTTTTTACTAGCCAGATGGTATTTTGGTACTTTCCCCATTTGCTTCCAAACGAAATTTAATTTTAAACAATGTAATATATATGTCTAACTGAATAAAGCAACATATTGTGGTAAATCACTTTCGACGTGAAATTATTATTAGTGACCTGCATTAACTGCTTCCAGAATATTTCTCTAAATTGTATCTCTGCCTTGCTAACTGCCAACCAAACACACACACACAGCTTAAAAATCACAAATGACGGACTCACACAGTCTTGAATGAAGATCAGGAGAAGAATGATATATAAGTGATATATCCAAGTTGGTAATTTTGGGTCCAATCATTAACAATGACTCGTTATACTATTGTAAAAATAACAAATCTAATGTTGGCTTAATACTTTAGCACAGTGCTGCAAGTCAGCTCCTTCATAAGCATGATATAAACAATTTGAATATCTGATTTGGAGATTTGAAAGTGGAGGTGATAGAGTCCGTGGTCAAGAAGGAACACCAGGATGTGTGAATTCCTAGCCAATAAAAGAAATAACACAATTCAACAGAATTCTGTTTATTAAGTTGTCGTTATTAAGTGCTTCGTTTTACTGCTACTGTGATTTTATGGGCTAATGTGTTGGAATGTCTAATACATTGGATTACGGGGGGATACCTGACAGTCCAGAACAAAGCACTTGGCGCAGAGGTTCACTTATTTCTGTATCCGGTTTGGACAGCAAATTCTTACAGTTCTGAATTGGCACACAGCGCGGGTGTAATGTGTGTGTCTGCAGACTGAGCACTAGTCACTGCAGGCAGGCTGCCACAGCGCCACACACTCAGACTGGCATCAAGTGCAAGCATGGGATTCCATCTGCCAATACAAATGAGAAAAAGGTTCTTAGTGGGATTGAGGTATCAAGACTGGCCGCTGGTTACTAAAATCCATTCAGGACAGTCACTACCTCACTAGTTAGGGCTGACTGGATTCCTGGCTAAAGAATTAGAGTAGTTTTTTTCCGTTTTGTTTGTGAGGATGAGACAAAAAAATGGTAACAACCACAGTTGTGGGCTATACTGCTTTGGGAGATCAGAATAATATGCACTGGTTTTAGCTGAAAGCAGAAAACTACACAGGGTTTATGGGAAGCATGTCTCTGAATGACTGTGGTGTCTACAAGATACGACCAAAAGTATGGGGACACCCTTGTCACTAGTGAGCTCTTCCTTTCATGAGTATGTGGCGCACTTCTACAGCAAGCACCGCATCTGCACCTTGTTCAACCGATGGCATCTCTGTCGCTGATCCCTGTCTAAACTTTCCTCATTTTGGCATGGCCACTTTTGTGTGCAGCCTATTGGCATTGCCAATCCTCAAAACACCTGCCTCTGTGAAGACCCCTTTTACATTTGAGAACTGGAATGCTACCAGTGAGCCAAGGCTTATTTTTGATGTCAGTCCCCAAAATGTAGTGGAAATCCATCTCAGGAGAATGAGGGCCGTTGTAGCAGCAAAAGAGGAACACATTTTGTACTAATGGTCATGTTTTTGGAAGACACTTTTGGCCGTCCATAGATTTGGCTGTATCTGGGTTAACATATTATGGCCATTTGGCGCCACTACGTCATTACTGGAAAATCCAGTACTTGGAGATGGCACTCATCGGGGAGTAAAGATCAAAAAGCAGATAAAGAGTCTGAAAGAGCTTTTAGAGCGAAAAAGCCTGAGGCCAATCCACATCAGTGGGGCTTCAGGTTCAAAGGTCATCATCTGGATATTTTTAACTATTCCAAAAAAGGACCCAGCAGGACTGAGCGGGGTCACCCCAGGACCTCCTGCCACTGACCTTCAACCTCTTTTATATTTATCCGGAATGGAGTATGAGCTTAAAAATCGTGAATATTTTCCCAAACTTCAGTTGTTTCTGAATAACTGTGCAAAAATATCAATATTGGTCTTCGCCCCATGCCACCCTGCCCCCCATCTCTCTCTCTCTCTCTCTCTCTCTCTCTCTTGTTTTCTCTTGCTTTCTCTCTCTCTCTTTCTTTCTCTCTGTCTCTCTCTCTTTGGCCTTAATAACATGCAGATGGTGCTTCAGACTTCAGACCCCTCCATCCTCCTTTCTCCTGGAACACCACAGTGGCTCTTCACAGGGAGGGACCCTGACCTGCTCAGCGTCAAACCACACTGCTCGCTTTCCCTCCTCAGTCCTGCTCAGACACCTCCTCCAGACCTCGTTAAATTATACAACCTCACATCCTACCTGCAGACTTCACCCAAAAAAACGCATAGTTTATTGGACTAGTTACCTTCAGACTTCACTTTCCTGAAGGAAACAGACGCAGATGAACTCCAACACATACTGGAAAAGTTTAAACAATTACTATTATTATTTTCACCGCCAATTATTTGGATTTGGGTGGCTTTTCCAGCCACTGAACAGAATTCAACAGAATTGACCTGGCAAAGACAGACCGTCCAGCGCAGGACCCTGTAACTGCACCAGCCAACCTTAACATTGCAAGCCCATTCTAGAGTTGGAATGCTAGAACTTCTGTTTCCAGCAGATGGTTCCGAGCTCCAAGCTATAAGAGGTGATTTTTATACCTGATGTGAGGGTTGGATCTGTTTGTTTGTATGTTCAGAGGGTAAGCTGTTGAGGAGGTGCTTGAATAATCCCCATTCACTGCTTAATCACCATGCTCCGCCCCCTGTGCCCCTTTGAAATGATGGGATGTGGCATTCATAAAGATGAAGGGGTCATTGCTTGTGATCTTTGACCTCTTTTGCCTGGGCGTAGAACAAAAGTGGCACAGTGCTGTGGCAGGAGAGGTCAGTGATTCGTTCCTTTCCGGAGATGGTTTATTTCAAGCCAGAATATGCACAAATGTTTTTTTTTTTCCACGAGTTTACGGAACATTAATAAGAACATTAGAACATTAATGTTAAAGCTTTATTAATACATACAGTTCGTCCATATATTACACCATAATTTATTTGGAGGCACAAACTTTTGCATAAGACAGTAATCTCACATACTCTTTTTAAACTTTTGTGTTTTTGTAAAAAGCTGGATTTATTTATACGCATACATTCAAATCACAACCTCCTGTCTTACCCAAGCTTATCCTGGTCAGAGCCACAGAACTCGATACATCTAAAACCAAACCTTCAGGCTGTTAGTATCACCCACAAACTTGTTTCCAGCAGCTGGGTCTTAGCACCTAGCCAGTGGAGCTGTCTGTAATTATATCATTAATTATAAAAATTATTATTATAGAATTACTGCATATATGGTGCCAGTGTAGTTTTGGTCTAAATGCAGAGTGAGTTTATTAATTAATACCTTTTAATGCCCACATTGAATATTTTGGTAGAAAGATTTTTTTTCCCTCTATCATAGCCACTGGCCCAGGCTGGCCACCCCCACGTCGATGGTCCTGGGATTCCTGGGTTCGAATTCTGACCTGGATTCTAAGTGCATGATCTTCTTGTGTCTATGTGGGTTTTCTAACATGCATTAGATCAATGAGCATGTTCAGGTTTCCCAGTGTGTGTGTAAGTGAGTGAGTGAGTGAGTGAGTGGTTGAGTGGGTGAGTGGTTGAGTGGGTGAGTGAGTGAGTGAGTGGTTGAGTGGGTGAGTGAGTGAGTGAGTAAGGAAGTCAGTCAGTAAGTGGGTGAGTGAGTGGTTGAGTGGGTGAGTGAGTGAGTGAGTGAGTGAGTGAGTAAGGGACTCAGGGTGGGTGAGTAAGTGGGTGAGTGAGTAAGGGACTCAGGGTGGGTGAGTAAGTGGGTGAGTGAGTAAGGGAGTCAGTCAGTAAGTGGGTGAGTGAGTGGTTGAGTGGGTGGGTGAGTGAGTGAGTGAGTGAGGGAGTCAGTGAGTGGGTCGGTGAGTAAGTGGGTAAGTGAGTAAGTGAGTCAGTCAGTAAGTGGGTGAGTGAGTGGTTGAGTGCGTGAGTGAGTGAGTGAGTAAGGGAGTCAGTGAGTGAGTGAGTGAGTGAGTAAGTGAGTCAGTCAGTGAGTGGGTGAGTGAGTGGGTGAGTGAGTGAGTGAATAGGGGAGGCAGTCAGTGAGTGGGTGAGTAAGTGAGTGAGTGAGAGAGTAAGTGAGTCAGTCAGTGAGTGGGTGAGTGAGTAAGTGGATGAATGAGTGGTGAGTGAATGGGTGAGAATGAGTGAGTGGGTGAGTCAATGAGTGGGTCAGTGGGTGAGTGAATGAGTGAATGAGTGAGTGGGTGAGTGAAGGGGTGAGAATGAGTGAGTGGGTGAGTCAGTGAGTGGGTCAGTGGGTGAGTGAGGGGGTGAATGAGTGAATGGGTGAGTAAGTCAGTGAGTGGGTGAGTGAGTGAGTAAGTCAGTCAGTGAGTGAGTGGGTGGGTGAGTGAATGGGTAAATGGGTGAGAGTGAGTGAGTGAATGAGTGAGTGAGAAAGTGCATGTGCACTCCAATGTACTGACACCTTATCTAGGGATATTTCCTGCTTAATGCCCTGTGCATAACCCTGAATTATTTCAATTAGGGATAGAAATTGATTAAGTAAATGATTAATGACAGGGTTGCCAGATTTGGATATTATTGTGATACTATTGTTTTTATTAGTTTTATTGATTAGTGCAGTTTTTGTTTATTATTTCTGGAAGACAGCAACTTGAAAAATAAAAATGTTGTATTTAGGCTATGGATTTTACAGAATACACTCCTACCGTGTCTAAAAGCACATCAGCAAGTCTGTCTGTGGTAGCTTTCAAACAGTATGCAGTTTGAGGTGACTATTTGGGGTGAGCCAGACTTCAATTACTTGTAATCAGAACAAATTGCCTCGGCTTTCCAGTGCAAGTAGAGAAGTAAACATCTGCCATCAATCACATCCTGGCTGATCGACTACATTTCAAGTGACTGTATAAATCTTTTCTTTTGTTCAAAACTGTTGATTTAAATTGTGTAGTTTATCCAACAGCCTGTCTCTTTCTGACACAATGTCTGGCTCCGCTGCCTCTCATTAGTCTGTGGGAGCACTGAGCTCATGTCAGGTTCATCTGGTGCCATTTCCCATCAGGCCAATCTGCGAGTTAGTGTTAATTAGCACCGGAGCTCAGAGAGATGGGGAACAGATCTGCTAGGTCTTTTCTTTTAGTAGGGTACCCGTGCCAAACTGGAGAGATGTACTGAGCATGTTCTGCAAGCTGCTGAAACACATTCTATCTAAGAAATAACACAAACATGTCTTAACTAAACACACTGCTTAATAACTCACAATCCAGGGTGGAAATGTATGTGAATCCACTGGTCAATCTTGACAACTGGCAAAAATGTGCCACACTCGCTCATAATCAGTCTATGCAGCTACAAAAAGGCACCGCTCCTCAGTCCACCTATACTGAGCCACCCTAGTTCCTGACCCCACCTCTGGTTCAAAGGTCTTCACTGTCTGGCTGTGGATTCCCCTTTCCTTTGCATGAACTGGCTTAGTAAAACACTGCTGAATAGGGAACAGGTGACAAAGGTGATGTTTCATCACTATTTTTAGGAGTGAGTGTCCTGTAAAGATCACACTTAGAGCACAGCACTGAGGGAAGTGAAAGAACCCTTATGTTAAAAATAACATGCTAAAAACGTTTAGCCTCGGTAATACTAAATCTCATGCCAACTATGAAGTATGGTGGAGGAGAATCATGCTGCTTTGCCACTCAAAGCTGTTGAACAAACAGGAAATCGAATCGAAGTAGCTCTAACCGTTACAGCAAAACCCGCTCGCCTTGTTCTATTGCAAAGCTCAGTTCCATTGCAGGAACTGCACTAATCTTAGTTTATCGTAGCCGGAGTGAATCTTTAAGCTCAGCGTAGAGAGTCAGAATCCCCGCCGAGTTTGCGGTTCTTAAAACAGAGGATTATGGGAGCTCAAGCTGCCTTTGTGCTGTAGATCAGTAGCCAGCACATTAGGAAACCCCCAAAAGTCTGCCCTCTTTATTACACAGCACAGCTCCCTCCTGGTTTTTCTCTCTGTCTGGCTTGGTCAGTCTGAATTTATCACTCATGCTCACTTTTCTTACAGATTTAATTACACAAGGCGTGTTGCAGATTTGTGCCTGTTATGTATAAATGACAATAGACTTAAATAATACAACTAAGGTAATATTTAGGACTGTTAGAGGAACGGACTTGACTTTAAATGGAATCGAATTAAGCAAACCTGTTCTCAATTAAAATGTAATTCTTTACATATTTGTATTCAAAGTTTAAGTTTTGGTGCATTCCAGCCTGGGCAGTATCACATGCCGGCTGGCTTGGTTGTGTCTGAGGGAGGGGAGATCAGCTTGCAGCCCATCCTCTCGGCTTAGGTTTGCCCGTATAGCAGTACGGGAACCACAAAATATGCAAAACTTCCTTTTACGTTTCCTGTGTGTGGAGTTAGGTGTGTGGGTGGATGATTGCTTTTTTGTTTTTTGGTTCATCAGCTGAGCACCTGAAACAGGGCGAGAAGCCTCAGGAATACTCACACACATCGACAGAAACGTTCTGAAACTCTCTCGTTTGTAAACTCTCACACGAGTGTGAGTCCCGAGAGAGAATGGATGCAGATGGAGGAGTGGGAAGTGTAGGAGGTCGATTAGGTCACTATAGAGGTCATTGGGTTGGAGTGGGATTCCTCTTGAAAAGCATGACTGCTTTACTGCATCCCACCAATACCATTACATAAGATATCCTGTTGTTTTAGCAATGGCACTATAACCTAATACAATTATTACTCTTTATTAGAGCACAACCAGAAAATACAGGACATTTGCATGCAGCATTAATGATACAAATCATGAACAAACAGCTTCTGTAGGCTACAATGGCAAGCATTTTGTGCTACTGCTTCATCGGAACGCCAAGTTGTCCCTTCTACAGTCCGAAGAAACTTGATCAGGAATGGTCATTTTTTTAAGAAGAGCAGCCGAGAAAGCATTATTTCTGAAGGGAAATGTGGTGAAAGCAACGATCGGAATAAAGATGAGTGAAAAAGATAATTACTGAGCAACAAATCCAAATTTGAAATCTTTAGATCAGATATGTTAGATATGGTCAGTATACCATTGCTAAAACAACAAATCTAGTGATGACCTAAGATTTTTGCACATACACCGCTCACAAAATGAGGGGAGATTTCAAACTGAATACGAAGAACTGCTGGACGATCTGATCCTGTCCAGACCCCATCACTGTCAATGTGTTTTGGCACTCTCGGGTGACCATACACCCTACTGACCAGTCAATTTGGGGGCACTCTGGTCCAGTTTAACATGCTTCTGTTCACCCTTAGTACTCAATCACCTTAACTGAGTTTGCATCTCGTTTGCGTAATCAAACAACATTCTTTTTCATTTGCTTTTCTGATGATCTTGTTAAACGAAATAAATTCAAACGCTTCTTTTTTAATTGCTTAATATTCATCTTGAAATATCCCCTCATGCTTGTAAACAAAGTCTGACTACATGTATGACTAAAGTGGCTTTGAAACAAATTTGTGATTATTTGGATGAAGTGGATTAGACCTGGCAGTGTATAACATGCTTGTAAAGTAAATATTCCAGTTAAATCCCTTGCTGGGGTTAAACGTAGCTGACATGGTTATGCAGTTTGGTTTTGAGGGTTTGACGGGGTGGGGCTGTTTGTGGTGGAGGGCTCACAGAAGCCTTAAGGGGTAGTTTTGATAAAATTACATGTGTCATTACATAAACCACAGAGCGCTGTTCTACGTTAAATAATATGGGGGAACATAAATGTTTCATGGGTCTTAGAACATGGTTCACTTGTTGGGTGGGCCACTTAATTTTAAGCTCGGACAGATATCATTATGCACGTCAAAGGTTAATTATTCTCACTGTCACTGCTCTCTCTCTCTCTCTCTTTCTCTCCCTCTCTCTCTTTCTCTCTCTCCAAGCTGTTTATTTGCATTTAAAAGGGGAAGCACTATGGCTTTTAAATGTGATTTGCCATGATGTATTGCTTGCCAGGCTCAACCAGCTCATGTTTTCAGACACACACACACACACACACACACACACACACACACACACACACAAGCACAAGAACACACTCGCGTGCACACTCTGATTAACATGAAGGAACAGCCCGAGGTTAATTTTGATTAATCAAGGTTGATATGGATTAATTAGCCTCGGAGAAACTCTAATCGCCTAAATCATCTCCACGTGTAAATAGGGTCCAACCTTCTACCTATTTACTTTCCTTACAGAAGAAACAAATACCTAAACAAATCCCTTCCTGACAGGCAAGAAGAGAGTTACACTGAACAGCAAAACAGCAAGCAAAATGAGAATTATTACTTTAAAAAGCAAGGCAAATGGCACAAACAGCACGTCTCACTTAAGTCCTCACAGCATGATTACACAGCGTGTATTAGAACTGAATATAAAATTAATGATACAAGTCATCTGAATGGAACAGAGAATGTCCCCCATGTATCTCTCATCTATATTTATTTCGTATTGTGTTTCGTGCAATTTGTTAGTGGCATACAGTATGTGTCATTGCCTGGTTTATAAGCTGGCTAACTAGTTGACATAAATGTAATGTGCAGTAGGTGTTTTAAAGTCTATAGAGCGAGAGGAATAAAAATGATGAGATCCATGATCCAAAACAGGAGAACAACGGTGCTCATTAAGAGACTGGGAAACCTAAAGGATGAACACGGACAATCCCATATACACACACACACACACACACACACATACTGGTCACAAAAATTAGGGGATACCTTAAAATAAAAACACACACACACACAGATATATATATATATATATCTGTGTGTGTGTGTGTGTGTGTATGTGTGTGTATAAGGAGAAAGTATAAGTATAAGGAGAAAGTATTCCGCTTATTGTGTATTTGTGTATGTCTACAAAAGTGATCTTTGTATACATAAAACTACAAATATGTTACACTTTCATGGCTGGCTGGCTTGACTGTCTAAGTTTAAGCTTGTGTGGGAGTAACAAAACATCTGCAGAACTTGCTAGAACATGCAAGTCCTTGTTGATGTGTTCGTTGAAAGCTAAACACTGATGAAAACGTATGTTGAAAGGTTGTTTTAAGTAGAGATGGACTCATTTATCTTGTGATATTTTAGGTTTTACTACATTTGACATGTAGAGAAGCACTGATGATGCTGTTATGTGAACACAGTCGATTCCGGTTAATTGGACCACTGGTTAATGTGGCCATCCACTTATTCAGACGAAATCCTAAAGTCCTGAATCAAATCCTATTATATACGTGTAATTTTATTCGCCTATTTGGTCAAACGTGTACAGTATGTAATATCTCTTCATTTTTCCCAAGTTTCTCCCCAGCCCTCTACTGCCACCTACAGGTCTTTGCCTAACATTTCCATTTACTACAAAAAAAGAAGCCAAAAGTTACTTAGCCACTGCTACAGCAGATCAAATCACACTGGATAAGTTCTTCAAACGTTGACTGGAATTTAATAAGAACTTGTTTTTTTACAGTATTATGCTTCTTATGCTGAGTATCTATACATTGTGTTGTAGATCGTTTCGAAAAACTTGTTTGCAAATTTATTTTTCAATGAATGAAGTTGGTAAGCAACCATAGTTCTTGCTTGTACGTTCGCTATACGTGTAAATCACACAATAAAGGTTTAATAAACATTTAATATGTTATATAGCACGTCCCGTGTTAATTTAATTGGACCAGCCAGTTATTAGGACCAAAACGATCTTGTCCCGATGTGGTCCCATTAACCAAAATCGACTGTATCCCTCTCTGAATTCAGTTTCCAGTATCATTTAGCTCAGTTTCTTCATGTAAGACACTGATAGGTAAAGCTACAGATAAACTCACTTCAGGTAAGGTTAAAGTCCCTAATGGCAATTATATCAATGTTATACAGTTATCTATTTAGCATGCAGTAAGATTAGCAACTAATGTAATCGCCAGGCATTATTTCATTGCTGGTGAGACTAATAGGTTTGAAAATAAGCATTTGTTTAAAGTTTCATGTAACACAGAACTATTGCTAGCTCTAGTATGTGTGCCCACTGTAAAAAAGCAAAAAAAATTATTTACCAAAAGACCTTAAATACATAAAAATCTGTGACGCATGATGGAGGGAGCATTCCAAACTTTACCCATTTTATTATCCACACAAATAATTTTATAAAATTGCATAAAGGTGGTTTAGGTACCCATAATGAATCTTAGAAGAGAATGTAGTGTAGTGTGAAAGCTGAAATGAGAGCCTGCCTGACTTCCTGCAGAGCGCCACAAAGAGAGCAGGGAGCCACTGAAGAGCCGGGGTCGCTTTATTAAAAATCGATATGGCTGATATGAAACAGGACGTGAGTGTGAATAGCAGCCAGAGAAGCCCTTGGAGTCACATGCGGTTTGTCAAGCTTTGTCAAGGAACAACGGCGCAAAAAAATCCGAGGGGACATGCAAAGCATTTCTCATCCGTCACCATGGAGATGACGCTAGTTAGGCAGTGAAAAGGGCCCTGGGAGAAGCGACAATACAAGGACTTAGCGACTGAGCTGACTGAATTAATGAGATTTTTCACAGTTATTATAGCCGGCCCGGTGCAGGCTGCCTCTCCCTCTCTCCCGGTGCTACACACTTCTGCTCTTCTGTTTGACAACAAAATTAGAATCAGCCCCCAGTCTCGCTTCTTTCTCTCGGTCTCCTTCCTCTCGTTCTGTTTCTCAGTCTGGCAAACATTTGAGAGACTCAGACATATGAGAGCGACAGAAAGGCACTCAGACAGACAGGCAGAGAGGGGGACAGACGGTGAGACAGAGAGAAAGAGGGACAGAGAGCAAGACAGACAAAGAGAAAGAGATTAAGAGGGTGTAAGTGACTGACAAGAGGCAGATAGATAAAACGAGAAAGAGATGGAGGAAGACAGACAGGCAGACAGAAACACATACAGAGGGAGAGAGAGTAACAGAGAGAGGCAGACAAACCGAAAGATCGCGAGCCACAGAGACAAAAGCACAGACAGAGGTATACAGGTACGCACCATTTAACGATCTCATTACATCCTGTGAAACAGGTCATTAACCAAAATGGACACTGACCAGACATTACCATACATATGGCACATTTATGCTACTGTAATTTAAATATAAAGGGTATTATCACAAAGAAAACTGTGCAAACGATAGGTTAATTTGTCAGAAATACCACTGAAAGTCTGATTGCAACGCTACCAGCTACACAGTATCCCAAGACTTACACTGTTAACCTCTCCCTTCAGGAAATACAATACACAACACCGTGGCTTTTCAGTTACGAGCACACAATAGATATTCCAGCATTAAAGAGCAAATACATTTAGAGACGGCCAAGCACGCAGAGAGACAGACAGACAAATATAGTGAAAGAAGGACAGTTTTTATTATGTAAGACGTTGAATTGATAACATTAGTCACAGGCTGACTTAGCATAGAGTAGAGTACTAGACCACAAACCCCCTCTACACAATGTGATGGTAACCTGCATACCAGGATGGTTTTGATTTGGCGTTTTAGGGTACGGATTCCTAATCTGAAATTCTAATCCCAATTCAACCAAGATGCCTCTTGAGCTAGAGCCTGAACATCAATCTGCTCATTTCGGTTCAAAATCACTCTGAATAAGTACATCTGATAAGTGGAACTGTAGTAAACCCATGCTGTTGGGATGCAGCCTGGCCGATGGTAGGTAGGTTTTGGCGTAGATCTGCCCCCTAGTGGATATCACTTGAGACTAATCCTCCAGTCTCAAGCGTGGAAAAGCAAACGTACAACCAAAAGTGTCTTGGTTTTATCATCTACAGTATATAGGGGGAATACTGTGTACATTTTGCTGAGCTGGTGGGTTTTTGTCTTTAATTTTCTACATAAAATTGTCTTTTTTGAGCAAACATGAGAAGCTACTAACAGAGCAGCAGGGTATCGTTTGTATACCTTTGGGAGACTAAGATATGCAGGATTTGAAACGCAGCCAGATGCTTTAAGGTGTGGAAATCCAAACTTAACCTGCGAAGGGAATTCAAATATTACCCAGGGAGACATTCGCCTGAAAGCAGCTGTCACTTCATCAAACGTTTCTGTCCTTCTTTCCCGGCTGACTGATCTGACGTGTTTCTCCTGCGGAATTCCTCTTGATGCAAAAAAGACCGAGCTCCTATTGCCTCCCTCAATGACCAGGGCCCTTCAGAAACCTCCTACATATAGGGCAGGGTCTAGGCAGGGGCATGGGTCTTGACCCCATCACCGCGGTAACACCGCAAGCCCAGCAAGTGTTTCCATGCTTGTGCAGTTACAAGGACTTGCACACAAAACAGGGGAGGTGCAGCCCAACCACATGGCACATGATGTAAATCTCCTTTAATTAGCACAAGCTGTCCAATCGAAGGTTCTGCTGTTTTCACCTGGTCCTTTTCAAATGAATCAAATGTTCGTCTGGTAACGTGAATCTGCAAGGAACAGCTGAACTCCTTTTGTTTTTGACTTTGTAAGCAGACTTTAAAGTTCACTGTTCACTTTCTGCTCCTCTTAAGCACTGATGAGGTCTCTGACCACAGCTTGTTCAAAGGTAAGGTCTCAGACATGTATCTTGGACTTTTTGGTAGTATTGAAGATGGCCGTTATAAACTTCAGTGGCGCTAACACATGAACGCACTTTCATCGAGTTGTTTTGAGGCCTTTCTTGTTCATTGTGATCAGCCAACAAGAGGAAAATGGTGATGTATTTGGTCACTGTCATTTAAAATGATCTTTCTTTAACGTGCCCAGAAGTGCTGCAGACTCTCCCTGAAAACCATGCAATCCCACATGCAGCCATGGTATCTTTGTCTCAGTTTTTAATGCCTATGAAGATTCTAGTTGCGCATGGTAAACCTCAACCTTCTCAGTCATGAAGCGAAACACAAATACAAAACACACATTCCTGTTTTGTTTGCCGACGCACTTTGTTTTCAGGTCAGTCAGAGCTCATCTGATGTGTTCAGATAGCTAATAGAAACCAATACCTGATATGCTTAATCAAGAGTAAAAACACCCTTATAGACCTGACCTGTCGTGCCTGTTTTTAGGTCCCATGAGTAAAATTCAGTAGAACAGGTGTGGGACTTCTGATGTACCCCTCTGACAGGAATGATAACAGTACCCGAAATTTTAGGAATGTGTTATGTAATGCTAATAAATAAGTACTCTTTAATTAAGTTGTTAAAGCACAATCTTCCAGTATAGGGCACATAATGCTGTCTGTCCGGAACTCATGCTGCTGTACTGCTTCTTTTGGTAGCAAATGAATAATTTATGGCTTGCTGAATTTAACCTTTGACTGTTACTCTGTTTTGGCAGCTGCTGGCAGCAGTGTGGTGTGTTTACATCAGGCACCGATCAGCTACATTTAGATGAATTTCAAATCTACCACTGGCTTTTTATTTATAATCTTCTATATAAATCCGTAAGGGAAATATTTAAGTCGCTGTAGATGTTTGAAGATTGTAGAAGATGCTGTTGGATATCAAAGTGTAAATGTGACTGACAGCTGAGAGACACAGCGAGACGGAGACAGAAAGAGAGAGAATCAGAGATAGGCAGACAGATAGACAGAGAAAGACATGACAGACGGACAGAAAGAAAGAGAGAGAGAAGTAGGAACCTCCTCCACTTGCTAGACTGTTCCCTCTCTCTCTCCCACTGTGGCCATCTGTCCCTCTGAGTCTCCATCTCTCACTAGTGCCAATTACAACCAGCCCCACTCTCAAACGTGTGCATGTGCATGGACACACACACACACACACACACTGCAGATGTAATAGAAGAGATGGTTAAGTCAGTGCTTAGGAAGGATGACTTCCTGTATTTGAGTGAATATCACATTGCATGATGTAACAAGTAATGCACACGCACACACACACACACACACACACACACACACAAACACACACACACACACAAACACACTTTTGGGCTGGGGCATTGGCTGTACTCCATTCCAACTGGCATTCCTCTTCCTGAGTGAGGAAGATTAAGTCCAGACCAGCTAAGTCATGTGACCACAGCCATACGGCAATGGCAATATCAGGTAAGCCTATTATTACCGTGCTGCACTATACTACACTATATTGTACTATCCTGCACTGTACTCTACTATACTAATACTATGCACTGTTTATTACCCGTTCAATCAACATCCATTCAGTTTAACAGTCGAGGTCTTAACAATTATAATGAACTACAATAAGTCATCAAATCTGAATTTTATCTCCAGGCACTGTGCATGTAAACTTGTTAGCTCACGTTTGGACTACATGCTGTTCTAACTCGGTTGATGTGTTTAGAGACTTTTTCGTGTAAGTTGCTCTTGTTTGTGCGGATGCCCTTTTGATGGTGTTTATAGGTGCATGCGGCTGTCTTATTTTAAGTAGTACTGCTAATAGTACACTGCTCGCAAAAACTAGGGGATATTTCTTTATGGGATATTTTATTTTGAAATTCTTTTCGTGAGCAGTATTGTTTATGTGTATATTCTCTATAACGTATAACAACATAAAATGGTTTACACTCACTCGTTTCATGTGGCTGATCTTCTGTGTTGTTTGTAATACTGCTTATTGATTTTTGGCTTCCATCAAACAAGTGTCTCTCTCTCTCTCTCTCTCTCTCTCTCTCTCTCTCTCTCTCTCTCTCTCTCTCTCTCTCTCTCTCTATCTATATGTTTTTGTGTGTGTTTGTGTGTGT